>JAPYYS010001014.1:0-171713 GCA_030522525.1 Campopleginae sp. 14b
ACACACACACACACACACACACACACACACACACACACACACACGAGCATATGATTGTATTTTGTGAAAGCATCCGGCCGGAAATTTATCAGGTAGAAATACTAGTTGGTTGGAGTTATTCAGTTAAATTCGTATGTGTTTCTTCGCCCATGAGCTTTTCCCCTATTGAGATCATATTTATCCTAAAAGAGACAAGCCCTTCCTGGGGAAATGAATTGCTCAAGCTTCTCGTCACTTTGAACGCCCTTCGTTTTCTTTGTTTGTTATTTTTCGTCAATCGAAGGAAAAGGATAAAATTCTATTTTCTCCTGAATGAAATAACGAGAAAAATGACATTTTTAAAAATTTCTCATCATCATTATCTCTTGAAATAATTAATTGAGGAATCGTTACTATAAATCTCTCAATTTATCTCACATGAATAGTAACAGAGTTGGTAACCGTAGATACGTGTCACCTGAGAACAATAAAAAATCTTTATCGGAGTATAAATCGTCGTTTCGTTCGAGTCCACAGTCTCTATGGAATTTCCAATTAAAATACCATACGAAATAATATGAGCGTGCGTGTTTGGTTCGATTAGAGGATGATTGACGACTCTGTACCGGCGTTGGCAGCCCGTTTTAGATTACGATTATTTCTCAGTTGTGAATAAGGCCGCTTCGAGCTTATTAATCCACCGCGCCATTTTATCACTCCTATTATTATTATTATTATTATTATTAAGCGTACAACGCTCGTGTACTTTGCTGTACAATAACTCTATACAGAACAACTTTTCGTCCGTGAAAATTGCACAAATCATTGCAATTAAAATTATTATTAAATATAAAAAATGACAAAATACGATTTCCATTGCGTGTGCATCGAGAAACATTATTCTCAGAAAATATTTCGATCAGCAAGGCGGTTTCCTAATCCTGTCTGAATAATCGTTGCATGGATAACAGTTGCATTGTGAAATTCGCTTACTTCTGTTGGAGGTGTAGGAAACGAGTGGCGGAGCCGCTCATATTCGTCGTCCGAGGGCAGCACACTCTTGAATATTTCCTGCGACACTGAATATATATTTATTCGCTTTAATTCGGTCTTCGATCGATTTCCAATGAGAAAATTTACTTTGCAATATTTATAATTGTCATTCGGTCAACGACTTTGAAAAAAAATGATAAATGAGTTTTTTTTCTTCGTATTTCTTGTTTATTATTAATTTTCTACAGTTTAGTGTTAATCTGCAGTTGATTGAATCGTCGTATGGATTCTCCAGCTTCCTTCGAATGTTCGGTAGAAGAGACAAACAGATTAGGACTATTACAAAGAATTAGGCAAAGCATTGCGATAAGAGATACGTGGGATGTACAGATAAGGAGACTCAAAAAGGGAGGAAAGAAGGAGACAAATCTAGAGATCTGACGATCTTTTCTAACTCGAGAACATTCGAGGTCTTTTTGGGGAGCTTATCGGTCGTGAGTCCGTCGCGATGTCGAGGCTCGCTCTCTCGAATCGTCTCGAAATTTATATCCTTTGCCCCTTGACTTCGTATCTCTCCCTTTTCTCGTTGCCTCGTCAACCTAGCAATTGGTAAAAAAAAACAAAAAAAGCAACTTTGCTGTTTTTTCTTCTCTTATCACGAACCAGGAGCCTCCTAGGGCATGATTTGTTTTTTTCTGGCGAATAAAACGAGATCCTCGATAATGAGTATCCAATTTTGTCGAACAGTAATTCTTAATAATGAAGAATCGTAGATTTGCATTTCTTACACGAGGAATTCTTGAAAATTGGTAATTTCACGTCCTTTTTTGACTTTTGATCTTTTCTCGTTATTTGTCGCTCACTCCATCAGGTACATGGCCGAATATTCTGTGAAGCATCGTGAGAAACTTCCCCTGTTCGACGAAGGAACAATAGCGAGCAGCAAAAGGGTCGAGAGAGAATTCGAAAAAGCGCAGTTTGTCTGGCCCTGTTTCGAACTGGAAAAGGCACGAAAAAAAAAGCGAGAGAAACATAAGCTTTTCGACTCTCAGAATAAAACTAATAAACTGAATAACCGAAAAAAATTGCTTCTGGTCGTTCGGTTTCATTGAGCGTGTGTAGTCCTCGGTTATATGCAGCGAGCTTTTGTTGGACAATGCTCTCGACGCGCCCCCAGGCCACCCTGTAACCGTCCACTGGAAACTGTTTCCTCTTTGCTCTCTTTTTTTTTTTTTTTTTTTCTATTATTTCGACGTCTATACCACAAGAGAGAACAAAATTTCGTCGGGCCAACATCCTACCCTTATAATACGCATTCGCTATTTTTTTTCAACTTCACATTTTTCACCCTGAATTGCCAAATAACTGGAAAATATGACACTGCGATTAGGGCACTTATTCAATGAGCTTGATTAATGAGAGGGTGCTAAATTCTATAAACCATAACTTGGCAGCGTGTGCTTTGAGCACTTATCGCAAATTTATCAAAATTCATGCCACCCCGCGAAGATAAGGCACAGTTTTGTTAACACACGTTGCCGTTACTTTGCGAGGACAAACTTATGTGCTGGCGATATGAGAAGGGATGTAAATTTATCTCGGACTACAACCCTTTTCAGTATTTACTCTTACGTTGAGTCTGGGTCCCAAAAATGATGCCGCATTTTTCGAAGAATTTTTAAATTATTTCGTTCCCGGTATTGATTTTTTACGATGGACATAACACAGTATTTTTTTGTCTCGATTTTGAAGGACGGATCTTCGTAACAGCTCGAGATTTCTTCAGCGAGAAAATGTGCTCGTTGCCAATCCTTTCATTTGAGTCTAAACGTTTTCGGGTTTTGAGTTTCTTTTTTTTGTTTTTTGGTGAAACTCCCTCTCGCGCCTCTCGGGCGAAAAAGCGTTTTCCAAAGCTTAGTCGAACATATGCATGTCTATAAAGTAATAGGAAAAGTTTCACGGTTTTCACCCTCGCGTCAACCACCTTGGTCACTATATTATACGAGGGTTTGCTCTCGTGGGAGGTGTCCTTCGAATTTTCCACTCTCGCGTATTATACGTTTCTAGATTCGATGTGTGGACGTTGTATGGGCCTGGCATTGTACGTTGTGTAAGGTATAACATGGAACGTGAAACGGGTGGATGGTATATTGTATATGGAGGTTATGGAAAGTGAAGGTGGTTGCGGAGGGCACGTAGGCAAAAGCAACATTCTAGTCCTTGTATGAGGACTCTCAAGTAGTGGAGACAGCCTGAGAGAAAGAGAGTGAGAGTATGAGATGGAAAATCTTTGGCTGGACAACGTCGCTGTTAGACAAGGGTATATCGAGGAGAGGGTAACTTTTCAACCCCCCTGGCCACCTCTCATTGTGATTGGTGTGGGTCTCTGGCTGACCATTTGAATACACGCTACTGTAATCACGCGACACCCTCATACTTCTGACTCTCTGCGTCCCAAGCTTCTCTCTCTCTCTCTCTCTCTCTCTTTCTCGCTGTCCATGCAACCCTCGCGCCCAAAATTTCACCCCTTCCTTCTTGGATATTTGTCGCACTTTCCTCAGTCCTTGTCGATGCCAACCCTGCTCAGGGAATACTTGGAGATTGCAAGCTCTCTTTCCCAGCCACCACGTCTACATATTTGCGGCAACATCGGTTGCCACGTCCTTGAATCTCCAAAGCTCAATAACTCATGTGATAACTCCAACGTCTGCACTAAGATTTTTATGCCATTTCTCTGCTGTTTTTATTTTCTTTCATAAGCTTCCTAAAATATGGGATTTGAACATGGACTCTCCGAAGGGTTGAATTTAATTCGTTCGGTCACGGATAGTTTGTTCCCTTCTTTGATTATCGCCCAACGGCGTAGGCTGTAATTAAATCTAGCCACGCTTTCCAATCCCAATTTTCTCGAGACCGTCAGGAATTATGCGGGCAAAATAATCAACGATGCAAAATTGCAATTTCAATAAAAAAAAACCACGAAATTCCTATGAAGTTTTTTGTCATTTTCGTCGCTGAATTTTTGTTTATTCCATTTTTTCTCTCAATCATTCGTTAAGTCTTTACGCCAATGTGGAAAACGATTCGGCAAGGGTTGAATTCGGAGCGATCATGCTCTTATTTTGGACGTCACACCCGGGGCCATGGTACACTATCTCGTCTCAGTCTCTCAATGTTTTTCTCTCCCTCGTTCTCTTTATCTTAGCACAGATTTTAATATAAATTACAATCTAAGGTTGTTCCTTAATACCCTTCCTGCAGCTAACTCTATCTCACCCCCAGAAAAACAGGCCGATTCTTATTAGAGATTTCTTATTAAGCTATCAATCATCCTGGAGATGAGAATGAGAGGGAGAGCATTGCTGGTGGGAATATCCAAGAGCTTGTGACTAATTTTTTGCATCAATAACTCATGAAATTGCATGTGATTATGCTTTTTTGTTTTTTTTATCTTTATACCCGGAGAGATCCTTATCGTGGTCCAGCTTTGTTTTCTCATCTCCCATATACTTATTCGTGCAACTCGACGCGTTGGCTTATTGTCCCGAATGTTTAAATCGCCTCCGGAGTGAGGGAGATTTTGAGGGATCTTTCGGACGTAATCCGCATGCAATGCTCTTGGGAGGAACCGGAAACGGGGATAAGACGACGATAGAGAAAGAAATGTGATGGATTTATGATTTTCAGGCTCCTCAGGAGCTGGAGAGAGACGGACAAAAAAGAAAGAAATCCGTGTTGAATTTTCTGGAACGTTTGTCGCAACATCAAAATCGATGCTCGTTCATTTGCCTCTTGCCTCCTCCGCTTCCTCCGTTGACACGGCTGTGTCTACTCTCTGGTGCTCGTAACGCGTCCAGGATATTCTCCATTCCAGAATACATGCCTTATTTACGGGCAAATAGTGTCTGCTTCTCGTGTACTCATGTATGTCTGCGTGTGGGCTGGTTTTTCCCACCAGCAAAGTTGTAACCTGGCTCCGATGTTTGTCTTCTTATATCATGAGCTATATCCCTTTGCTGGCTAATATACTATATGACCATGTGATATATGAGAATGGGTCGAGAACATGGGAGCCTCCGGCCGCTTTCGGTGAGCTCTCATCCCTCATCAAGCCCCCTCAAATCGAATCAGCAGCTATATTCTCCAGAATCCACGTTTTTTTTATCAACCCCTTTCGCTTTATCGCAAGTTTTCTCGCCCAATTCATTGGGAATGAGAAATATTAATTTCTTACGCATATATTCGTGGAGTTTCGAGGAGACACTCGAGTCCCTTCTCGATGAAATGTGTGTCCCGCTCATTTTATTGATTTTTCTCATCGGGACTATTTTTTCTACGAGACGATCTGCCAGGACCTGCACGAGAGAAAAGAAAAACGTGTGAAGGGGTCAAGGAAAAGTTGGGCCAGACATGGCTCGTGAGAAGACACGAAGCAGCAGGCCACAGGGATGAATCGGAGACGAGAGGCCACGCGGGTACGAGTTTGCCTGTGCGACCGGACAAACTTTGCCTCCGAGACTTTGAACTTTGCTGCTCCTCCTTCTTGACACCGAAAAATCGCTGAGTACAGATCTTCTTATTTTTCATTCTTTCACAGCTGCCCGGCTATTAACATACTTTGCCGGCCCCCGCTTCGCTTTTTTATTTCGTACGCACTGTACGCTGTACACTGTATCGCTATCGCCTAAAACTCCTCGTCGGTTTCATACAAAATTCTAAATGTCACAAACTGTGTCCAGAGGTTATTTTTTCGAGGGGGGGCGAGTGGTCCAGTTGTTCAGAAATCCCGTAGGAAAAACGTCGTCGTCGTCGTCTTTGACGATTATCAAAGTGGGAGGGAATCGTTGCGCATGCGCAGGTCGATAGCGAATCTGACCATCTTTCACGGGGTTGCGCACGGGGTGGCTCGACTCCACCGAGCTACGGGGGTGGTAGATAGGTTTAGTAAAGAAGACGAGCTCTCTCTCTCTCTCTCTCTCCGTCACTCTTCCCGGTGACTCCGGACGAGAGGCATCGTCCCTATGACTGAGCTCTCGTCCAACGTTCCCACTCGATTTTTTACTCACGGACATTCCAATGGCAATGAAAAAATTATTAGGGAGGATGGAGCGTGATGCGGAAGGACTTGCGGAAAACGGGAAATAAACGAGCGGGCTTCGGGACTTGACCGGAACTATTATTTCCATAAAATACAAAAACGAGACCTCTAGGAAGGCTCGTATACATGTAACCTTTGAATTAACGATGTCGCAACTGCCAATTGAGAATAATCGAATCCGCACGAAAATGAGGTTCGGGAAAACAATTGAATGTGAAGCTTCTGGTATCTGATTGAGTCGAGATTGAAAATGTAAAATAGAAAGCAACGGAGTCTCGGTTTCACGAGCACATTTCGTCTGGCAATATCAGTAATCGTTGGGGTGTGTGTTGTGTTTTAATGGATTAAACGGTTTTCATCATTTTGAGGCTTTCATCCAGCGAAATAGAATCGCAGCTGTTACGTTTTCACGCTATGATTTCGCTTTGAATTTTGTGCAATGCTATTAATTTCCGATTTCATTGGATTCGCGTGCATATTGTGTTTTCAGGCCGATCGCGGCACGATAAGATCGGGAAGTAAACGTTCCGTGCGATGCAGTTTATTATTATCGATGAACACGTCAGGAATGGAGGTTCCAGTTGTGAAAAGCGCGCTCTGCAATAAGTCCAATATGTTGGGGCTTCGCACTTGGTCCACTTTGTCTCTCGCTGCATCGGAAATTGTTTGTGAAAAAAGAAAAAAAGAAAAAAAATGGACGTTTTACGCGCCGGTGATCATTTCCGTGGCCGTCTCATTTATGATTTGGTGCGGGGTCGAGGACATGAAAGTATTCGCGAGTATTTAACGGTGAATGGTGAAGGGAAAACGATACAGAGGATGTCGAAGAGCAAGAGGACTGACCAACGAAAGAGTGCGGTCCAGCAAGAGAGGTGGAAGAGGAAAAGAGCGAGGGAGAGGGCGGAGAGGCTTCACGGACGGTAAAGCAACCGCGGGCCCCGGGCTCTAACTACGTTAAAAGTTTTAATATTAGTTTAGTCGACGGCCACGGTAGATTGAGACGTAATTCCAGGTAATACCTCGCTTCTACGAGCTACTTCGAGAGCTAATACCGAACGAAACGCGTTCTACAAAGGACCCTCTAGCCCTTTTCCTTCCTCTTCCTGGCCTCTTGCCCCGCACCTTTCCGTGCAAATGTAAAGAGCCGGAGCTCTATGTGCAGCCGCACTGATGCTCTTCTCTCCATCTCGACGATCCTTAATCTGCATTAAACTCCAACGTTCGGTAGCTCGACCTTACACGATCCGTTAGGGTTCCTAACGCACTCGAACACACACGCGGCTACCGAATTATCTCGAAGCAGAGGTCATCGTTGCAACTCTCCCGAATAATATCGATCGTTTGTGCTTCGAAAATGTTGCATAATGCAAATTTTCAAAAAATCCTCGATCTCGGGATCCACATTTAGCCAAATTTCCGGAGACTCAGCAAGCCCGAATTAAATAATTGGCGATTTAGGCGATTTATAGAGATTCGAGATGGCAATAGAGAGGCCGAGATGTAAAGAAAAGAGAATATAAGAACGAACAGAGTGATCTGAAAAAGTGCACCTGCTACAGGCTATAATTTGCGGGTTCCTGGGCCGGTGAGCTTCGGGCGAAAACCCACGATATCTTCTCTCCTCCTCCCACAATATTCTCTCCATCTCAGTGTCGTTTTTTGTTGTTGTTTCTTTTCAAGTCGCTGCCGTCTCACTGTTTCTCGTGTCTCTGCCATGAAATCTCGTCCAGCATCACCAGCACCACTTTCCATTCTATATTTCGTTTCGCCTCTCATTCCCTCTGGCCTCTCGATGCTTCGTACTCTCTCTCTCATCTACCCCTGGATAAGAAGAAGAGCGAATGGTCCATGAGTAGGTACAGGCGACTTACACAAGCGAGAAAAGTTTTATACTTACCAATACGAAGCTCCACAGGCTGTGGAGTAAAGGCAAAAGCTCCTCGTGAACGAACCACGCACCCACACCCACACATCCATGTGTGCTCGTGTCTGCCCTCGACTCCGTCTAATCTAACTCCTCACAGATATGCACCAACATCACTCCGAGGTAGAGCCCACACGGATAAAGAAAGCGCGTATATGTGTGTGTAAAAAGCATCAGCATCGCGAGAAGCGAGGATAAGGAACGAGGAATATCGTACCAACACTATTCGCTTCAAGCTACTCAGCCTCGCCTCCCCCCCCCCCCCTCTGGCCCCTGTGTCCCGCCCAGCTTCTCTTTTCTCGTTCCGCCTAGAACATATCGCGAGCTGCTGCTGCTGCTGCTGTATATGACCTCCAACTCGGCTCCTCTCGGCCAGGATCGTTTCTACACGTCTTTTTCGCTCTCACCGACGTTGAAAATTTTTTTATTTTATTTAAAAAAAAAAAGCCTCCGTGGCAATATGAATAGTAAAAATGGAAAATTCATACGAAAATGAATTGGAAAATCGTCGTCGGATAAAGGAGAAGCCCTTGGGGACTTTTATGGAGCTACAAAATCAAACTATGGCCGATTTTTCGAAGGCTTGAACGCTCTCACTTCGATGTAGAATAAGTTGTTCGAGGTGTGTGGACCCCAAAAGCATTCTCAAGTTTCCCAAGCTGCATGTGCATTTTAGCTTACTGGGTTGAAGAACACGCTACTGCATGACTGGAAAACAGAAAGGAAAAGAAGAGACTGAACCAGACGCGCAAGACGTTTTGGATGAAAGAATAGGGCTCGGGGAAGGGGACGAGGGGGCACGAGGCACTAAACCGAGTGAGGAAGCTTCGAATTGGGAACTTTGTTCTTGTTCTTGAGAAGAACTTTGGGACACCAGCCCTCCTCCATGACTCCCCCTTTCCTTATTCTCTAGTTTGAACCCCTTTCACCCGCGCGAGCGGCACACATCGCGGAACACTTTCTCTGTCCTCGCGGCTCGCTTCGTGCTCCAGTCTTGCCACGCGGTCGTGCCATTGAACAAACTAGTCTTCAACGATAGTTACTTCTTTCTTGTTGCTCGAGTTACACGGGGCTTGGCTACCAACTTTCTCACGGCGAGTTAGCCAAAGCATGCAGTAAAACAACCACCCTTTTGCCACCTCGTGAAAGCGCCCGCTGAACTTGGCTCGTCCTCTCGGTCTCGCGACACACTATTCCTGATCTTGAAAGAATTCTTACTACCAGGGTCAATTTCGTAGCGATCGGATCCTCTTTTCCTCCTCGCCCGCTTTGCTTCTGACGCATTTTTCACGAGACTTTTGACCAACGTTTTGTTCACCTCGAACGCTCACCCGAAAGCCACAACTTTCAACATCGTTTTACGGTGAAACAACTTTTGTGAAATATTTGCACATTCTTTGACCATCGCGATCGCCAAATCGCTCTATTGCCGCGCGTCTTCGAATGAGAAAATGAGGGGGCCGGGGCAAAGTTTGAGAGACGATGAACCCGCCAAAGCAGTAGGGGGAGAGTCGAGGAGAGAAAGCTCTTGGAGAAGGCACATATATATATAGATTGAGCTTTGGTAGGGGGATTGTTACCCGAAGTTTAAACTTGGTTGTCGACTGCCGTTAACAAGGTTTGCCATGGGGCTGGTTCAGTAGTGTCTAGGTCTCGGCTTGTGCTACATCTCGCGCTTTACTCACCCTGCTCTCCTCACTGCCACCTCCTTCTTCTTCTTCTTCTTCTTCTCATCGTCCCCCCAGTATGTTTCCAACGGTTAGTAGAAACCTCACCCGTCGCCGTGTCATTCTATCGCGTAACCCCCCTTTTCGAAACGTCTTGCTGCTGCGGTAACCTTCCACCGACGTGTGGCCCTCCTCACTATCGACTTCGGAGTCCCTTCTTCCGATAGTCTCGAATTAACCGTTGCTTCACGAGCAACCATAACACGATTTTGACCATTCGTCCTATTCAACAGTGTCCCTCGTATCTCTCTGGACTAACGAACAATTAAAACACTTTGAGCTGAATAAAATGTGAGATAAATAACGTTTTCGATGAGTTGTATCATCCCAACACTTTAAAGACTGTCATCCGCCGTCGGAACCAGCCCCGGGGATGCGGTTCCACGTTCGACAACCGAACCGGACCCTCAATTATTTCACCAATGTGCTTCGAGACCTCGAAAACGTTCGTATAGTTGACTGTGAAAGTGTTACGGGCAAAGAAAGTTTCGGAAACGTCGTGATCGTCTGACCTTCGTTGCCTCTGACGTACTATTTGACTAATCGGCGACGTATTATCCTCTGGAAAATATAAGTCAACGAAAAATTTGGATTTTTGTTGGTGAAATTCGTTGCATATTTCGGGGAATCGTCAACATTTCGGGAACGACGATGCAGACAGGTTAATAAGACACACTCTGGTAAGATCGTCAGCTTTCCTATATTAGGATAATTAAGAAAATTCTCGGGATTGTGTTGCCGGATCGATCATTTTTCTTATCTCCCATCAATCGTTTCGATCGATTATAAATATTGAAATATTCAATGTAAGAGAAAGAGAGGGAGAACGAGAGAGAGAGAGAGAGAGAGAGAGGGAACTCGCGAATGCAGCGAACGCTTATCGAGTCGTTCAGAACTTGATTCATGGCTCTTGGTCGTTCGGCTTTTCTATATCAAACGTAACTGCAGATTTCACTCGGGCCGCATTTGTTAAACACCGGGTAAGAGGTATTTGCAGCAATTAGTTTTGCTCATAAAATATATATCTATGTGTACGTGTGGAGGACAGTTTATTTTATAATCGGTGTTTGTAGCGTGTAATTTTGTTACAATTCGTTGCGGCTTAATTAACGGCATACACTGCAGTTGATTACTCGGTTTATCACAAGCCTGTGAAGAATTCCAACAGACCAATTACTTATAACGTATCGGAACTTTGGAATAATAACCAGAACGAATTTCCTCTCTCATTTGTATTGGAAACTTGGCAATTTTCAACATTGCAACTGAATTCCCGGGGTAAAATTCAGTGGAGCTTTAATTTGAGTGAGATTCGATAGAAAAAATGTCACTGCTTTCAATATTTGAAAGAACTGCTCGAGCATTGGTCGTGTAAATCGAAGCCTGCTCGAGCGTTGTGCTCTTTTTACTCGAGACTTGATTTGCCAACCCCCGAGTGGTACACCGGGCATACATCCTGGTCCCAAAGAAGGAAAGCGGAGCAAAAGGAAGCTGAGAATTCGCGCAGCTCACGAACCGAGGGAAAAAGATAAAAAGAGAGAGGAGAGAGAGAGAGAAATTGGAGCTTGCGGCGTGGGTGGTCCGAATTCTTATACGTCGAGAGCTCGTCGGAGCTTTTATCTCGCTCTCTCTCTCTCTCTCTCTCTCTCTCTTTTTCCTCAGCTTCAACCATCCTCTCTGGGAGGGGGCATCGTGAGGCAAGGGTATGGAGGGTGTGTAGATCGCTCGTTGTTGGCTGGCGAAATACTAGCCATGAAAGCTGTGGGTGGAGGTGGACTTGCTTCACTCCCTCTTTTCTTCTTTCCTAGGAATAGCTCCACATTCGAATAAGGGTAGAAATATTCTCGTACGCTCGCATACACTTGCTCCTTAATTCATGTATATATCTGTATGTTTATATATGCAAGTGGATATATAACGATACAGAATATATAATAACAATGAAGAGAAACTGAAAAAAAAAAACGGTGGGCAAGTGGCTGCTCTTGGGTAGAGACGTGTGAGTATAAGCTGCACCTTCATTCAGGAGGGAGAGCGAAAGAGAGGCGGTCGAAAGGAAAGAAAAATACGAAGTTGAGAGGAAGAATAGGAGAGAAGAAGTGGAGTAAGAGAAACGAGCCGCCGACGGAGGAAGAAAGGAAGAGAGAGAGAGAGGGAGGACGGAGGAAGGGTCTCGGAGGAAAAGAGAATTGAGAGGGGAGGTGGCCGAGAGTGCCAGTGAGAAACGGGGTGGTCCAATCAGCAGCGTCTACGGGTGGTGCGCGGCGCGGCCCACCTCCGTCAACCAATGCTACCACCACCGATCCTACCCCCTTAGACCTCACAACCCCTCATACCGCTTGCTCTCGCTCTCTCGCTTCGTAGATCCTCCGAGCGAGAGTCAAAAGCCCTCCTTCTTCATCCTCTTCTACCAAAGACTCTCTCTCGCTCTTTCTCCCTCTCTCCTATTCTCTCGGTTTCGTCGTCTCGTAGAGAACCACCACCTCCTTCTGTTTCACCTCCTCCTACGATAGAGGCTTCACCGTCGACGACGGTGGCGCAGGCGACGTTCGCCTCCTCCTCGTTTTCGTCGTCTCTGCTCCCGAATCACCCCCTCCTACACAACCCACTGGATTCTCCCCTCAGCCTCCGAACCACCCCGCCCTAACCACTGCCCAAGACACCACATAGAGTACCGAGAAAGCTGGAGAACACGAAGCGTGGGAAACGAATGGAGACTGAAAGAGCGAGAGAGAGAGAGAGAGAGAGAGAGAGAGAGAGAGAGAGAATAAAAAGTGAGAGAGAGGTAGAGATTTACCCCCTCGAGATATTCACGAACAGAGCAAGCACGAGCAGAGCTTGTTGCCCGGTCTACCTCACGAACGACCACGACGACCTGGACGACGAGCTCGAGGTGGATTCTCGCTGACGACTACGCGGCATCTATCCCAAGAAGCACCACACATACCACCGGCTGCATCCAAAACAACGTTTTTGTGCCCGTGATTCCCAAATACCCCAACAATAACAATTGAAACAAACTTAAAATACACATACTCATTATTTCACAATTACCTTCCAACGATAAATCATTTTTTAATCCCTCTCTCTCGCTTTCGTTCCTCACTCGCGATCACATTGACAATTACATTTTTACCACTCGTTCACGTGTCGCGCGCGCGCAACCGGAAACGACCTAGGGAACCATGGAAAATCGAAAAAACAAATCGGTGGTGCGCTCGCCTTTTGTTTATCGGTCAAAAACTTTTTCAACTCTCATTCAATCGCAAGGATATTAAAATAACGTTCGGCTCCAAGTTGAACACCTGTCGAACGAAATTTATTGTTCGGGAGGAAGATTGGGATTGTGGTGGACTTTCGTCGCGGTGGTGCTAACTCGAAGATGGAACAGTGACCTTGGCAAGATTAAACTAATTGAGTAAGTAATTAAGAAAGATTGAAAAATATCATTTGCTATTTCGTTCTTTCTTAGTGAGACGACGCACCTTAATGGTCAGTTCTATCGTAGTTAAAAGTGTCGATGATTTATTCACGAAAAAAATATTGAATAAAAAAAAACAAAACATGGACATGGTGTCTCTCGCATCTCCTAGAATCGCGATACGTTTTTATTTTGGCGCGTTGAAAAACACGCTCGAATAAACACCTGCGCACCGGAAACTCGTGCTGTTTTTCTTGCTCTTCTCATTTTTTCTCTTCTTCGTATATTCTACGGATCAAATAACCCGACGATTCGATCATTTCTGGGCCATTGAGCCCGATTCACCAAGAACTTATCACCCCCCGACGCTCGCATTCCACCCTCTACCAGTCTTCCAAATATATCGCTCCCAACGCACTACGAGGAGCTTTCCCGGCGCCTTTATCCTTTTTTTTCACAAATCTCATAAAGAACATACGTGTTTCTCGAGGAATAGAAAATTTAACATTCAAAAGTTGCTGCCAAAAAGTTGTAGTCGGTCCGAGCGGACAGCATACGCATTGCATTTCTCCGATTAATTTGAAAAATCGTGTCCGGATTCTTTTTTTTAAATTATTTTCTCTAAAAAAAATTCCGCCACTAATTTTTATAGAAAATACAAAGAGAAACAGACAGAATGATTTTTTTAATGATGTTTTTTTTTTTTTTTTTTTTTACATTTCCATACGTTTCTCTGATATATGAAGAAAAAGGAAAGGAAGGGGCGCGTAAATGTGACGAGTGGGAATAGACCGCGAGTTACGTGTCTCACGTATTGGGTCCAAATGGATGGTACGTGAAACTGGGGCGATGAGATTATCTTCGGACGGAGTCTTCCCAATAAACCGAATGGTTCGGAATGACTGCAATTATTGCGTCGCACGTGTTTTGTCGGTTTTGCTCGATCGTATAGAACTGTTATTATCTCGGAGAGATAAAGGGAACTTGCCAGTCTACGGAAATATATACATGTATATCCATCGATATGTATTTCTGATATATAAATAGCCTGAGAAGTATAGGCGTCTTCCATTCGGCAAATGGGCATCGTCGATTAGTGTCCATCCAAGTAAACGTCTCCAGGATTTTTTTCTATACACATATTCTTACGTAGGACATATAACCAGCTCGGTAGAACTTTTTATATCTCTCTATTTCTCTTTTCCTTATTCTCCTTTATCGAGGTTGTTAGTATTGACGGATTCGTTCCAAAAGCGTCGATGAGTTCTCCCTCGAAAAGCGATTCTCACGATGCCGAAGTTGGCACCGTTGGAATGCAACGAAAAATATTTATTTTTATTGACGATTTGTTCAATTTTTAAAACAATTCAAATTTTTCGAGTAGACAGATTTTTTTTGGGCCAAAAACTGATCAATTTTTCCTCACAATTAAATTCTTAATTAAAATAATGAGATTTGCTAAAGGAAAAAAAGAAATTCGTTGCATTCCAACGATGCAAATCTTCACAACGTCATCGATTCTCCAAATTCGATCACCTCCAAGGTTCTTTCCAGTAGCTCGTCATTTTTTTACAACCACCAGGAGGAATTATTTAATTTGCTGTCAACCTGCACGAATCATTTCATTATCGACGTCGCCCACTAATTTATGAGACGAATGAAACTTCATCGACCTCGTGTACACCCATGCCAGGCTTATGCCACCAAGACAATTGTCGACATAGACTTGCTTTTTTATTCATTAGATCAAACCAGAGCTATAACACCATAGAGCTCGCTGAGACTCTCGATATTCCGTATTATAGAACCGAAGGGTCGTTCGACGTCGGCCGCCGAGGAGCGACGCCTACTTTCGACATGATATACTGAACTTGGGATAATATTCTAGTGAACGAAAGTGGACAATATTGTTTAGATAAATGGCATTGCCTCTCTTTCTCTCTTTTTCGTAAGTGGAAACGTCCGGTTTCGATTCTTCTCGATCGTCGATCCATCGAAGCTCAAGAGAAAAGTGCGATTTAATGTTTTCTTGGGATTTTGTCTGATCAATATCGAGTTTTTCACTTGCAAGTCTCGATTTTCATGCAAACGTTGCTCTTTCTTAGCGTTCTCAGATCGGTTCACCTCTCGGTCAGGCCTGGTCACGATTCGTGAATTAACTCGCCCTCACACTTGCTCAAAAGAGCGAATCATACATATATTTGTAAATGGATCACGACACGAGAAGGAAAGGAAAGTTCAACTGTGCAAGAACCGTGCGATCGAGCGTCACGCAAGGGTGTGAACACAGTTGACACGCGAAACAATTCAGCAAAAGGGCTGATCTTTCGCTTACGGTCACGCTGAGCGTTTATATGAAGATACTATAAATTAACGTGACGTTGCATTCGGTGTTTGAATTCACGACCCAAATTTTGTTCTCTTTGAACTGCATCAGGAAAATTGAATGTTTTGTTGTAAATATTAAAAACTAAACTTTTTTAATTTCGGTGATTCGTCTCGATGTTTAGAGTCACGAGACATTTTCGTCTCCTCCCCAAAGATATATTTATCCACGCCCCTATCGTCGTAAAACAAAACTGTCATATAAAAATGATGGACAACTCGGAAGTACTGAGAGTATATCAGTTTTCGACAAGCTCAGATTTTTTTTTTTTTTCCCTCTTTTAGTGTAGTATCCCCTTAAACGTTATTACGATCTTTGCTTCGGTATAATATATCCACAATGGTCGTGAGTCTCTCACGCTTAGAGGCAGGCTTGGCTTCTCCATTTCTCTAACGTCGGCGATGCAGCTTCTCCGCGTGCGAAGCGCATTTGCCTCGTTCTCTTTCTCGTGCTGAACTTCTAGCTAACGGAACACAGAGTCCTAAGGAAATAGAAGAAGGGAGAACGAGAGCGAGAGAGGGAGAAGAGAAAAGCAGCAAGGCTCGAGCCGATGAAAAGTTTTCCTGTGCAAAGTACCACGCGGACTGGCTCGGGGGTTATGAAATTCTGATGGCTCATAAAATGTAAGAAAATTTACAGACTTTGCCTTCGCTTGCCGCGCTATGGCGTTTCTTAACGTTTTCGCCCTCTGTACTTTACCAACCTTCCTCTCTCTCTTTCTTTTTCTACCTCTCCCTCTTGTCGGTCTCTGAGTCTCTCTCTCTCTCTCTCCATCGTTTTCTGAAACATAGACAAGCCATGATGCCGAGCGAGCGAGACGAAGAAGAAAAAGGAGGACCAAGTGGCGTTTTTGTGTATATAAAGTTTGAAAACTCGCACCCGATCGATTAGGAGAGCTCGGAGAGACTCTTTATTTTTCCATGTGTCGCTGGATGTAAGCTGGACCGTTGGTCCATCGTACCATATTTTTTATTATCGCTCTGAAACCGCGCACTTGGTAAATTCACACGAGCCACAAGACGTTGCGCAATTTTTCATGAGCTATAGAATAAACAAAAAAAACTGGTACCTTCCGATGAAAATCTAGATGGACGTCGAAGATACATCGGTATGGGAAAGTCGAGACTCGTAAAGTGCTTATCTGGCACAGTAGCCGAGGATATTGGTACGGAATTAATATTTATTCACCGGAAATGAGAGAGAAATATAAATACGAGAGTTGGCGAAGAAGAACTTTTGGCTTGTATACCATCGTTCTCAAGAAGTCTTGGAGACTCGGTCCTCTCATCATTCCGCCTTGGCAATCGGATCCGTTGCGATCTCTCGCGAGACTGAAGGGAAGAAAAAATTCTTTCGCGCTATATTCAAAGACACGACGAATATATAAATATATGAAAATTCTGACGACTTTTCCTCTTCATTTCGAGAATTCGAATCTCACTCCGCGTTGCTTCCTTGTCGATTTCCCTTTAAATCGGGCGCAAGTTCGAGAAAATATAAACAGACGAGTCCGGTATTGGAAACTAAATGAGAAACTCTCGGGAGATCGAGTCCTCGAGATTTTTTTCGTCGTGTATTTCTTGTCTGACCTTTACTGCCGTAACCACTTGGCGTCTCGCACGATTTCAAATTCCGTGCTAGCTTTAGAAAGCTCGTTTGATGTAAAATTTTGTAACACGACGTTGTACGGTTTGTGTGTGAACGCGATGCCAGAGATAACCCTCATCCCCCATCCCCTATTTGACGGGCGCCAATCTTCCGCGAATAATTATGTATAAAGTCGGTAGAGGTGTGACGACGACGGTGGAGATGGTACGCCGTTGGTTCTCGAGGTTCTCTCGTGGTTGCCCGCCGCTCAAAATACGTCTAAATATTAATGAGGTGTCCCTGCCTACGGCGAGCCGAGCTTTCCATCCTTTTCTCTCTCCCTCTCTCTCTCTCTCTCTCTCTCTCTCTGCTTCATCGCTGTTTTCGCCCTTCCCCATCCCTTGTTACCCATGCTTTCTCGCGCCTTGCCCATTCACTACCCCTTAACAGACTATCGCGTCTGACTAAACAACTACCTCGTCACAAACCTCGCTTTTACGCTCCGCTCACTGCACAAAGTTTCACGTACGAAAAACAGGAAAAAATTACCTTCATGCATCGTCATGTTGAAATTTGCATCGTTGGAATGCAACGGAATTATGTTTTTCCTTGAGCAAAGCTCGTAATTATTTCGCAATATTTGGTCTGGAAAGAAAAACGATCGTCTCATGCGATCCAAAAACAAAATCGGAACGAAAATTGGCCCCAATTTGCAAAATTCAATAAATAATTAATGGAAAAGAGTCATCCATGCATCGCGGTTTTTATTTCATGGCTGACCATCAACGGCCGTAACTACTTAAGCAAGCTTTTTTTTTTTTCTTCGGCCTTTAAAGTGGCAGTTTTGGCAAATGTGTTGGAAAATAAAAAAATATTCGATTTCCGACTAATTCCAGAAATGCACGAGCTCCGACTATTTTAAATTTCGTTAGTAAATACTTTTTGCAGTCAGCAGCAACTGTTAATTTACTTCACTCTGTAGGTGACTGCGAAGTTGTTTGTTGAATGAGAGCAGAGTGAAGCGTGGTCTCAGGATAGTAGAAAATCCAATGTAAAGTTGAAGCAGAAGAAGACGAAGAAGATGAGGCTGAGATGGGATGGGGATGAGCGCGAAAAGGGTTGACAGGAAGGACCTACTAGGATAGTTAATACAAAGAGAGATTGGTGTACGAGTCGTCGTGGGACTCGACTCTTCCTGTTATTCTCTTTCAGCTCCTTGCGAGTTTTACTCGTTTCGTTCCATCGCTCTGTTGTATCCCTTCTCTGGAATACTCCCCAGTGGGAGAGCTGCTAATTGTGAGCGACAGTCGCACGGGTAACAGGGCCAAACGTCGTTTTCAACGTCAACTTGGATCTTCCTCTCTCCTGCCACGTTTTCGGCGTTAACACGAGAAAACGTTGCTACGCGTTGACTGTCGTAGAATTTCACTCTATTCCCTTATCCCTCATACTTTTTCTCGAGATTCGATCACATTATCACGATCAAACGTGTTGCCTGGGTTCGTCAATGACAGAAAAAATAGCTACGTGGTGATGAAAATTCAGGAACGACGATCACTGTCCGAATTTATCAACAACGGCGTTTCTCCAATGCCAGAAGTTTTCGAGGCTTACTCGAGAATCTAGGAAGATTACATGCGGGCAAGAAAACCTCCTCGAACTTGCTCACCACGCAATGTCATATCCCGAAATGGGAGGATGAGTTGGTCGCGCGCGAGAGTTGACGAAGGCGGTTGCAGAGTCGCAGGAAGAAATTCGAGGATTCTCCGTAAAACTCGTCGTCCTCCTAGTCGAGATTGTAGCTCGTTCCATCTGGCTAGAGAGACTCCAGAGCGATGATGAACCAACTCGGTGGCGAGCGTCGGTTGCCCGAAAACTTAGAGTGCCTGGCAAGCATCGAAATTCGTTCCGTCCATTTGTTCCTACGAGTCTTCCTTGCGTGACACTTCATTTCGCTCTTGAATTTCCCTTCTCTCGCAGCCTGAACTCTTTCGTAGATTTTTCTTTTCCCCCTGCCGCTCATCTCTCGAGATCAACACATCCTCTTTCCTCGGCGAGCTGAGAACTCGAGATTATAGGAAAAACGATTGGCAAGAGTCGTGGCAGAGTAAGTGAGTACGAGAAACGAAGTGACGCCTCGAACTAGCCCCTACTCGGGACTAACTTTCATCCCTTACTTCTCTCATCTTGCTTGATCCAACGACGCGTATATGCAAGACGAAAGAGGAGGCGTCTAGGCAAGCTTTTCTTTCGGAAAGGCCGTTTTCGTCATCGTTGAAACTCCAACGAGTGTATATTTGCCATCGTCGAGGTACTTAATTTTCCTTTCGGAACTAAGTTTGGTGCCTGGTGTGGCGAAAAGGGTTGGCTGTGAAGCGCGAGCTACCGGAGGCAAGCAAAATTTACGTTAAAGTGTAGCTCAGAGGGAATGTCTCGTCACACACTGTTGAAAATATGATGAATAATGTAAGAGGCGTGCGCAAGAAAAAAATGAATTTCGAATGAAATTTCACTGCAAATTCATTGACGTCAGACATCAATGGATTTTCAAAACTTGTCGAGAGATCGAAGTCGTTTTGGCTTTTACAGAAAGCAGCTAATTGGATGGTCCGATGATTCAGGAAATATGGTGAAGGCTCTTCGACCTCTTTTCAAAAGTCACTTTTACGAATGTGCTGCCAAAAGAATCGCGTGACGATGGGATAAAACGAAAGGGGCACATATCTACGTGCATACCATGTCGATGCTGGTGTTATCGCGAGTTTAAAGACAGAACGTCGATGTGTGAGGCTTCGTAGTATTGGTATGCTGTGGTTGCTTGGGCCTTAAACCGAAAGGGGTAGATATATGTCGTTCGTTATCGCTCGTACTCGTCTCAAATCCTGTGTGAGCTTTCGCAAGCCTTCGCTACCACTCTCGTTTCGGCCTCGTGTCTTTAGATGGGCATTAAGCGTCCGGAATTAATTGATCCCGGGAATAGAAGTGGCTACGTTGGGTACACACACCCAACATTCTTCCTGCTCTCTCTCTCTCTCTCTCTCTCTCTTTCTTGCTCATGCACTCGAGCCTTCGCACTCAAGTTGCAAGACAGCCGAGTAGAGGCGAGCAAGAGAAAGATAGGAGGTATTATCAGGCCGCCACAGAGTTTGGGGGTAAGAATGGCTAAGGGGGAGGGGCTAATATCGGTACTAGTCGGTGCCAGTCGATGCGCGAGCCATTCCCGCCTGCACTCTTCCAGCATTTGCGAGCATTTTCCCTTTGCCAGACTCACCAACCACCCTCTTTTCAACTTCCTCAGCTTTTACTCCCTCAAGGGCCAACCAAAATTCCATAAGGTCGAAAAAAAAAAATTCTTATCTCAGGGTTCTCACCTCAGATCGACTTTTTTCCTCTCAACAGTGCCTACAGATTGAGGCCTTTTTATTCCTTTGCTCATGGTGATGACCTTACATTTAAAACTCTCCTGCAACCCTCCGCCCCAGGACTCACAATTTTCCTCAAACCTCTTCGACTCTCCGGTACCTATTGTTTGACAAGGTCCAGAAGGATAGTGAGCTTATTAAACCTCCGCCGCAAACCACATCACACAAACCAACATGAGTCTCCAAGAACATCGTACCGTTCGTAATGCTAGTATTCTTCGACCCCATCAACTGCCCCTGCTTTAACCCCCGATCCTCACGACCATCCATCTAACTGTCACGAATAGTGTTTACACTTAACAATATTTCCATCCCTATACTCATATTCTAGAGGATGAAAAAAGCGAGAGGGAGAGAGAGAGAGAGAGAGAGCTTTTGTCCCTCACGACGACCCGTAACTTCCAGACCGTTGTGTATTCAACATTTCAATCTTCTCGAAAAGCTCCAAAAAGCTCCGCTCCTGTCGACAGTAAGTCACGAACATGATATTCATAAACATTGAATGAGTCAATGAATTTAAAACTTTTGTCGTCGATCTCTTGCTGCAAATATCACTTCCCAGGAAGAGGAAGTTGTAAACTTTTTATTATTTTTTATTTTCCAACCAATCGACGTGTTTTCTGAGGGAAGCGGCGAATTACTATGCACATTAATGTTCAGCTACTCGGGAGCTTGAATCTCGGTGCAGTCTTTACCTGAGAAAAGAGTGAAGGGAGTACATCGCCTACGGGGGATGATCCCACGTTCAGTGGAGGGCTGGAAAGGCCTGGCAATGCTTTCTGGTATCTATTACCCCACAGCATATGGTTTAAACGTGTTTGAGCTTACGCGAATCTGCCTCTACGTGCTTTCCATCGCGTTATTCACCTTCGACATACCTTTGCGTATGTTGGCGCTAATTTCGCGTTCACGTATACACACAATTTACAATGGAAACATGTTTTCTCCCTCTCTCTCTCTCTCTCTCTCTCTCTCTTTCTCTCTATTATTTCACGAGCCCTATATCTGGCTGGCGTTTGTGCAATGTATGGCTCTTGTGCCAGAGTACCGAAGGGGTGAAATTGAGATGGTGTGTGATGAACGTGTAATTGTATATCGTGGATTGTATCGAGGGTAATGAGAAAGACGAAGACGAAAAGTGAAGACGGTGATTACCCTTGCATGCTTGGAGGATATATCTGTGTGCTTCACAGGATGTATCCAGTCGGATACTCAACCCCTACGCTTTAAATCCTTTCTCCATATTACGCCATAGCCTGTGTGAGAGAGAGAGAGAGAGAGAGAGAGCAAGATCGAGGATATAGGAAAGATAATACATGGCGTCGTCGAATGGCAGTAGTTAGAGTCAGCAAGCGTGCCGACACCGTTCGCCCGGGCTAAAATTACCATTTCCAATTGAGTTTCCATGATTACGTACCCATAAGTGGTCACACTCTCGTCTATACTCTAAAAAAATGGACTTGTTTACTAAACGCAATCTTGGGTGGTAATTTCAAGAGAACATCGAGCAATAAAAATCACATTCCGTTCAGAGAGGCTGCCATAGGAAAAAAAAAGCAAGTGATAAACTTTTGGAGGGTTTGGGCACAAGCTTGGGCAAGGCTTGAATGTAATGGAGGGGAATTCGACCCCTGGTGTTATCGATGCGTCATGTTGCGATATATAAAGTCGATTCTGAAACAAAAAGACGAAAAGATACGTCGGACTTATTGAAAGAAAGATTCGCTACTCAAATTTTGTTTGTCAGCTTTTTAGAAGCCTTTTATTTTCACATAAAAAAAGTGACGACATTACTTATCCAATAACACACTAATTAAGCACTTTTTTCACTAATAACCGTAGTTCAGAGTCGAGCTATCGTAATTGGGCTGTTTTTAACAGGAGGAGCTTTGTTGTTAAACGAAATAATTCCTTGGAGACAGTAAAGCTTCACAGTTTTGTTGGATATCTTAATCGCAGAGAATTTTTGATCGCGTGGAAGTTCCGTCGTCTTTGAGCTCACGAGGCTCTATGAATCATAAGGGGGTGAGTTGACAGAGTCGGAAGGCAGCCCCGGATCATTCGTCGCCACCCTCGCGCTATGCAACGTGCCCTCGATTCTCTGAGGGTTGGTCGAGTCCCGTTGTATCTATACAATTCACACATTACACATCCGAGTCTGTGTATGTACATGTGATATAGTATATTGGCAAATATATATCTATATATTTGGACGTGGAAAGCAGCAGAGGCACGTATTCGTTGTACAGAAGCTCCGAGGAACGACGACGTCGACAACGATATTGTTAACAACTCGACTCGCTTTAAATTATCCCTCCCTCCTAAGGCTAATTACAGCGAAACGCATGACATTCGTGCGGGGCAATAATTAATTCGAGCAATTATTGTTCCGCTCCTCGTACCACTCTGAGAATCTTCTCCGCATCCCTACATCGACACGTTATCTGACTCGTAAATCCATCGTTATTCGGCTAATAAATGCAATAAAAATTTCAAAAAATAGAACGTTAATAATTTTTTTTTATCTTTGCAGGTAAATATCAATGGGAACTCATGTCTTGTCATTTTTGACGCCACGTTAGAAAAGCAACGCTGGTGAGTTTCAACTATTTGCAAGATTTTTCAATGATTTTTTTTGTTTGCATTGTTTTTTTCGTTAAATTCTGTGGCTGTCCGTTTTGGAACGGGATTTTCGAATTTTCGTTCACATTCTCGTGCTGCTCATTCAGTGAGTAATAGATTTTGGTTTCTAGACAGAGTTTTTGTACACAATTGGGAAATTATCGTCGTTTTTGGGGGCTCTTTCGAAGCTCGATGTTTTGCCTCAGCCGAGTTGGCGGTTTTCGCCAAATGAAACGAAAGACAGAGGACGAGAGGGCGAAAGGAAGTGGTGGATAGGGAAGGGGGTAAATTAGTAATTAGAAATCTGATATAGGTAAGGCAAGTCGGACGGTGTTGTTTCGGCATTGCGTGGCTGCCAGGACGAAGTCGCGTGGACTTCTGCGACAGGCACGGCCTCGCGTGACCCAAACGCCCCCACAGCGGTGAACGTACGAAGAAAGAGAGCGAGAGAGAGAATAGTAATACATGTTCGGGCAGCAGAGGCGAAGGGGGTTGCCGAGGATTGCATCGGAGATTTCTCCCATCGAGCTTTCTGGCCCTCCTGGGAGCGAAATGTAAGGGATGACAATTATGCCCTACAGGTAATTGTCAGGTTGCAGCTAAACGGAGCGAGTGGTCTTTCTTACTCAACCCTCCACCCTCTTTTTCTCTTTCTCTTTGAAAACTCTTCCCTATACACGAGGATCCGGGCGAGGATCCAAGAACGCGAGTATTCACTGTAAAATCATTGGCTTTTAAACGTGTCACGATGTTATAAATCAGAAAGTCTACCTTCCTTCCAAAAAAGCGTCCTAGCACCCCTCCAAGAGATATCGGTGTTGAGCAACCCTTCCGGATAATCGTATTCCCACATGCTGTTGGATCCTTCAACCTTTTATTCCAGAAACCAGTCACACGAACCATTTTTCCTTCTTTTCCACGATGCTGAAGCTTGCATCGTAAAGAAAAAACGATTTTTTCTTTTTTTTTATCACCATTTTCATAATTAATCCATTTTTTTCCATTATCTTTAGGAAATTCATGTCTCTAATGGCAAAGAAGTCTGCCCCCCTATTCTTCACCAATATCTCTTGCAAATTTCGCCGATGCGAACTTCAACATCGTTCTTTTTCATATTTTTATCAGATTTTTTCCATCTCCCCCCGATTCGCGAACGTCGAGCGTCCCTATTGTCACAGTTTTCGTTTTTTTCTTTTCTTCCGTTAAATATAAATCGAAATACCTCATTTGATCGATCGGAAAACGTATAAAATGTTGTTGAATTTGGTACATTCGTGCGGAGAGCGACTGGAAAATGATGCAATATTTCAGGGGCTCGAGAACAATGGGCGTATCAAACGATCGCTTCGCTCCAGACGTATACGTGATCGGTTTGACACTGCGATATATTCGCTCTCATATGTTTTTTCTCTCTTTGTTTTTTTTCGTTCTCTCTTTTGCTGCCACTGGCAGACCAAGTGCTCCAACAAAATTAGCCCGCAAATGCGGGTTATTTCGCTCGGTTACATACGACGTTGAAACGTATACACACATGCACTTACGTACGTGGAATATGACGAGGGTAACGGGAACGTGAACGCCCTCCCCTCGTGTGGCCACGCCATCCTCCTTCATGAATTATAAAGCTCGTGTTAAAGCAACATATACAGTGTAATCTTTATTATATTATACTTTTTTAACTCGATTCATTAAGCAACATAATTGTAGAATTTCGTGAAATTTTACATTCGAGGCTTAAATTCATAAATCCTTATTATTTCACGAGGACATTCTGGATACAAGTTTCTGCATGAAATTATTGATTTATATTCCGTATAAATATATTTTCAAATACGAATACTTTCGCCAATATCGCTTCGCTCTCTCACTCTCTCGTTGCTCTTCCCCACTCTCTCTCTCTCTCTTTTTCGCCCCATACGCAGCCGCTGTTTCCCACGCTAGGCTCCACCACACACTTTGTCGAACGCCTTGGATTTTCATGTCTGACAACGTCTGACAGTAACTACTAGCACCTAAAATCAAGAGAAAAAAAATCATACACCGGTAAAAGCTGCGATAATACAAAATTTTCCCGTAACGATTTATCGTTTCACAATACATTTAGCACTTGAATGTATTTCTATAAATAAATAAAAATAACGCTTCGTGAAATTGCATTCCATTCGCATCGGCAAAGTGAAATCTTTCAACATAGATTTCCAATGAAAAGGAAAGAACGCTGCACTCTCGACGACTGGGGCTGCAAGAAATGTCATGGACTCGGATATATATTTATATATAACAATGCATATAATAGAAGCATTCGAAAATTGTCGTTTCGTGTAGGAAGTGGGATGCTCGTGACGCGTTCAAGTGGCGATCGCATGCCAGCCGGATTACAACATTCATGTTATCACTGATATAAGCTTACACTGTTGCATGATGGATGTCGTTCCAATAGATAGATCGATATTATGGCGGAACCTTGATACCTGAATTACTTCAATTTAACGTCGAGGGCTAAAAAGTTTATTTATTTTGAGTCTATGGGGCCAATCCTTCGCGAGCGACGCTCACCAATATTTGTTCTTTATTCAGTAATGCAAGTCACGCATTAAAATTCGAAGGAGCTCCAAATTGGATGAGTTAAAAATTTCGACACAAATTTATTCGTATGGGGCAATTTTCTGACTCTTGAATCAATATTTTGTTCAGTTATTTATTTCGTCGGTAAATATAAGGACAAACGACAAAACTACGTATCATTTTATTTATAAAAAAAAACTCTTACGTCTCGAAATTTTTATTTATTTTTCATGGGGTTGGGAGGAATAACTATAATTTTTTTTTTGAAATTCCATTCGGTAGGTGTTGAGGGATGAGAAAAATATATATGTGTACGGATGTATATGTTTTCATACACGTGTACTATCCATGTAAGGTTTTTTCCTAGTTTCCTTGGAGCAACGTATTACGAAGTTGAGGACAGCGAAACGGTCAAGCTGTTGCTGAATTATCGATAAGTCTGAGAGCGAGACTTGGGCTTTTACGGGAAAGCCTTCCATGTTTTTTGCCTCCCCTCAGGAGTTCCTCCCGGGTGAGGGCGGTCTACGGGACCGATACACTCTCAAAGTATCAATTATTCGGCCTGCGTGTGCACCCTTGACCAGTGTCTTCCTCCGATCAGTCCACCGTCTCCCCCCCCCCGGCGCGTTGACGTTCTTTTCGTACCTGTTCCGAAGCTCCGTCACCGTCAAGTAACGACTAGTTATTCATTCTACTAAAGTACAAGCGTGACTGCATTCAAAAGTTTCGTTTTTTTTTTCTTCAAATTATTTTATTAAAAATTTTGAAAAATTATAAATTTTCATTAAATTAATTAATTTCGTTTGTGATTTTTTATGTTGGCAAATTTATGACAACTAAACTACGAGCTTCCAGGTTTTGCCTCCGCAGTTGACCAAATATTATGAGGCAAATACGTTCGTTGATTAGCGCGGATGAAGCAAACATTGACAGTCTCTCTGTTTTGTTTGATTCGCGTTGCCATTCCACGTGCTGAATCTCAGGAACTTTCCTCAAGAAATGACAGTCTCTCGATGGAGTTTCCGATCGCATTTACGTTTGACCAAAAAAATAAAATAGTGCAGGCTCGTTGAGAGTGAAGCGTTTGGCAAAAGTTGACGAGTGGAGAATTCCGATAGTTTTTGACGAGTCGACGTGTAGGTTATTTCGTACAAGCCCACTTAACGCAGGATAAACTGTGTGATAAGATGGAAGTTTCCCCGGTAGGTTTCTGGCTGCTCGGATCTCTACTCGGTGAAGCCTCGAGTATCCTGACGGAAGTCTGGCTCTAATTAAGCGGGCATCCTCGTCCCTCTAGGAAAATCCACCGTTTCAACCCTCCGGTATACTTGTCTCGTCGTAGCCTAGGGATGAGTGTGTACTAGCCCAAGAATATCTCTCGGATAGGGCTCGTTCAGCCATCATCTTTCATCTACATTTCTCTTTCGCTTTTCTCTCTCGCTCTCGGCCTCACTTTGCCCTCTTTCTCCGGCTGGTGAACCACGGAGGTTTCGCAACCCCTCTGCATATAACGGTGAGACGTTGGGCACGGCCAAGTAGAAACAAGAACATGGAAGAGGAAAACGCACCCCTTCGCTCTTCTTGCGTTAAGATGTGCGAAGCTAACCACCCCGATTGCTGCTCCTCGACTGTACCGACGCGTGTTATCATATTCTCTGATTGTTATGTCTTGGGCTTCGCGAGTATCCGTTGGTGCGTGGGTGGTGCAAAAGTTTCGATGATTCGACCGCGTATATACACTCGCGGCAGGGAAGAAAGGTGAGGCGGGGGGGGGGGGGGGGGGGGAGAATATAACTAAAAACTACCCCCCCCCCCCCCCCGGCAATATCTCCCGACGCTTTTCTTCACGGCTGCTTGCTAGCATGAGAGCCTTCCTCACCGAAGCACTACCCGAACATCCCAGAAGCGCACCAAATAAGCGCACCAAAACCCCGTACTGGAGAGCACCAACGAGAGAAGCATCAGCAATCCCGTTTGCTCCTAATTAAATTCCACTCTTTCCTACCGATTCTCATCTCCGCGTTGTATAGCCAATCTCATCGTTTCTCGTACTTCCACCTTTTGCTCGCTCTCTCTCTCTCTCTCTCTCTCTCTCTCTCTCTCTCTCTCTCTCTCTCTCTCTCTCTCTCTCTCTCCCCCTCCCCCCCCCTTTTCTCCTTTTTCTTTCCTTCGCTTTTTTTTTTTTTTTTTTTTTTTTTTTCACTCGGAGATTTTCTCAACCGCGCCTTAATTGCGCGGGAAACGCCAGCAAGCCAGAGTCAGCTACTCGTGACCAAAAGTCCCGCAAATTTCTCCACTCGGTCCCCCTTAATTGGCGCATAATTATGTAAACAATTGCGGATGCTGCGGGGATTTGCGACTCACTCGAACTCGGCCAGCAACGAAAATTGCTTATTTTCTCGTTGTTTTATTTTTTATTTTCTGTTCTCACAACTCGACGACTGCTCCGGTACTCTCAATCGAAACGGATAAGTCTCGGTTAATCGGTGCAACCTTAAATTATTTATCATGATCGAAAGTAGGCTTTTGGTGAGAAAATAAAATACTTTGGAACAACTGGCGAGCAAGAGGTTTTACGATTTTATTTATAGCGCGTATCGCGAGACCGTTCCATTTGGGCGAGCAAAAGCACCGAATATAAGGCGTACCAAAGGTACTATATACACACCGAGCTTGCGGCAACATTATCTAAAATTCAGCCAGTAATTACTTTGCTGGGCGGTGGTGGTGGCGGCGCTGGTGCCGCCTTCTCCGCTTGATTTATAGTCATCGCGGCCGATGCAGCTGCGTGGGTGTAAGTAATTAAAAATGTACTATCGCGTGGTGAGGCGCGCGGAGGAAAAAGAGATGGAGATAGAGCCGCGGAGTAGGTTGAGTAGAGAGGCACCACCCCCATCCATTCCTCCCTGAGCTCGAGAAACTCGAGGGGTGCCGCTGTAGCGCTCGTACACTCTGCGGAGACGGTACCGCGTGAGACTTCGGCCTCGTCTGGCTTTCCTCAAAATAACGTACATTCTATATCCGTGCCCCTACATCGTATTTCCTTTTGGCCTTGAATAAAATCCTCCTCCTCCTCCTTCTCGCAAATCCGCAAGCCAGGCACTTCGTTACATTTTTTTTTCTCTCCCAACGAACGCACGAGAACGACAATCAGGCACACAGATGACAAACGCCGAGTAAAGTTGTAGAAACATTTGTCCTTTTTTTTTTTCGAGTGCCCACCCGGACCGAGAACTTCGGTTGCAGCGATTTCATTCCGAAGAGGGCGAAGATGCTCTCGCTCCATTATGATTATCGCTTCTTGTGATTGCAGAATTTGGTCGATAATTTTTGAAAAGAAAACATTTTCTGAGGATAAAATTTCGTAATAAAAAAAATGAAAACTCATAATCGTCGAAAAGGGAGAAACGAGATAATGTGACGGGATTTATTATGAAGTCGTATACGTCATTTTGACTGTATGGGACAACAGTGAGATGGGGGCAGAGAGGATGCGGACCATACGACAATTAAGGGGTTGATCTCTGGACCGAGGTCGAAGTCCGGGTCGAATATACTTGGATGAAAGGTTCGCGGGGAAGGAGGAAGGAGAATGGTGGTGGTTAGTTCTCACAGTGGACGGTTCCCAGGTTAATTGGCCATTCATGGTTAATTTAGTCGCGTCGATGTTGGCACCGTCGGGGGAGTGAGGCGATAGGGCAGTTGCTGCTCCCTCAGTGTACGATTTTGCCGCGCACTATTCCAACGTCCTCACCGCTCCACGATCCTTCCTAGTCTTCATCCTCCTCGTATTTCTAGTTTCTACAGTCGTAGCTCACCACCGATTACGTATTCGTCTCGTTGCAAAGCTCCTTTCGATCCCTTGAACGAGCCAGAAAGAGCAAGCAATGTGTGACAAAACGAACACCGAGAAAGACAAGAGAGAAACGCTTGGTCGATTCAACCCATTTCCACAAAGTCAAAAGGACGAGTTTACCAATCAGTGGTCGTCAATTTGGCTCCTCTCCGGTACGACAAGAATCAACATCATGTTATGCCACCTTTGAGTTTCCCTTCATAAGAAAATCGGAGAATTAATCGTCACTCTGTCGCTCGATTCAAGGGAAAGAAAATCTTTTAACGTTTTTGTCGTAACGACACTCGTATTTTTTTCTCTCGACGTAGTACTTGTGGAAAAATGTACGTCCACATTCTCGTAATCGAGTGACAACGTTCTACGGGGTGAATACATTCGACTTTGAGATTTGTGTGTAGAGCAGCCAGAAAAGCCGAATGAATACAAAAGGCTGTACATGTGGAGAGACAGAAAGAGAGAGAATAGTACGTGGAAACATTTCATGATCTCGGAGTGTTCCTGAGGTCCTAAGATCGAGAATGCTTTCTCCTTCCTCCCACGAGGCTGCGGGTAGTTTTCGTCGTCTTGGTACTCGGCGACGCACGGACGAAGAGAATTCAAGAACACCTCGGGGAGATTACTAATGCGGGCTAACTACAGCCAAGACGCCTTGGTTTTCTCGTGCTCCTTCTCTCTTTCTCTGCCTTTAAGCATCTGAGGAAGCAGCGAGGGATAAACCGAGTGGTGGCAGTGTCGAGGGTTGTTTGGTTGAGAAGTAATAAGAGTGCGAGAGAGAGAGAGAAGCGAGGACTCGTTATTGCATTCTCTTACGACGTGTGGTCTCATAAAGCTCGCGCTGACAATGAGAAAATTATTTGGCTGAAAAATAGCTGAAGGATAATCGAAAGAAAAGATTTTGGAGAATTTGGAGAACGTCGAGTCGAAACTTGGGACAAGGGATATTGTTGCATAAAGTATCGCGATACTCAATGAAAATCCAACGAGAAAAGACAACGAGTGAGCAGCCAAAGGATATGAAGAGAAGCAAAGGCATATAATGCTATTCCAAGCGCGTCAGCAGGCACGAATGAACTTCCCCGTTGCTTATATCCACTTTCGTACGTGTTTCTCTACTTCCCTTAAACGCGATACGAGAGGACCAACACAAAGTTATTAGTAGCACGCTGCGGATCGGATTTCCTGACTGCCATATCCAAACCTTTCTCACTCTCTCTCATTCCTTCTATCTCGCTTTTGGAGCACACACGCCTCTTCTAATACTCATATCTTCTATATATACATGTATATATATAAATATGAGAAACTTGCTGTATTCGACACTTTGCTGCAACGTTCGCGTCTGTCGAGTTTTAGTTAGATGTCCGGATCTATCTAACTCTTCCTTCTCTTCAGTTTCTCCGCGTTTAGTTCGTCGGCATGTCTGACCATGAAGTCCCTAACTACTGGCGTATTTTCCTATCTCTATTTCCACATAGACTCCGCATCCGCGGGGAATTTGAATTTCTTCGCTTTGAAATACAAACTTGTTTCCGTTCATCAGCTAAATTAATTAATGAAGAACAAAGTGAACGTCGAGTAATTTTCATTACCGATGAATGTTGGTCCGTTTTAAGCCGCAACTTTTCGTCAACCAAGTCGATTCGGAAGCGCGATTCAAGTTTCCTTTTCCTTCGGGTAAACTTGGATCTTCGAGGAATCTTAGACAGTACGGTTAGCCATTAGATCTCGCTAAGGAACTATGGGAACCAAGGGCCGAAACGAGGTAATCTAAATTGATGCTTTGGCCATGATTGAGAGAGCTAGATCCTAGCGAAGGGGAAAAGGATCGACGAGAGACAGTGCCAAGCTAAGACGAATTGGCTCTTATTGAATGAGCGTTTTCCTTTGAACCCTTGGAAACTTGGATGGCCCAAATTCCACGACATCTATCTCCGAATTAGAGATTACGATCGGGGGGACGTGAGCGTGAAAAAGGTAAAAAAATGGGGCCTCATTTTTCAGAATTAATAATTCAACTTAGCTGTCAAGTTTTTTGTTTTTTTGTTTTCAAAGTGCCAAATATTTCAATTCTATTTTTGTCTTTTATTTCATTTCCTAGCACGTTAGTTTGGCTAACAGTTTCAAAACTATCATCACCAGTGGGAATAAAGTAAATTTTCACGTTCCGAAATATCGTCAATTATTCATGAGGCCGACAACGGGATCGAGAGTCCCGTTGGTCATATTTTATTTAGAGAGGCAATATTGATTCGGTTATTCCGTCAGAGGCCCTTTTTTTCTTCTTCTCAAGTAACTTTCATTCTCATTTTTTGTCCTACCCTTCGTCTTGTTTCGTTTCGCTTTTTTTTACGTAATTGAGGTAAGAAAAATAAGAGAAAGATGAACGTAAAACTCGTCGAATGACGCCAAGGGCATCTCCTCGGTAATCGTTTTCGCGAACAAAAAAAATCAGCAAGTAGGGGTTGATTTTGAACATCACTCTCTATCCCTTATATACATTTTCTTGGTCGCCTTTTGCGCCTTCTTTTTCCCATTACCAGATGCAAATATCGGGCATCTCAAAAGAGAGAGAGAGAGAGAGAGAGAGAGAGAGAGAGAGAGAGGGACTATAAGAGAGAAATGGTTGATTTTAATTTTGCGTGTATTAAGGAGGGCACCGCATCGTCAGAATTTTATTTATCGTGCAGCTGACGTTGTATCACGCTTATAATATATTCGAATTTACATGTCGGTATATAAATATATATTAGAAATTCGGGTGAGGTTTGAAGGGTGTGTTCTTTTAACCGGAGCATCGTTGGTAGTTGTGGAATTTGTGAGATTCAGGGGGGGTAGGAGGATTAGTCGGAAAGCGATTTCGATTGAGGGAGTTGGTAAAAGAAGGGCTGAGGAGGAGGAAGGTAAAGTCGTCGCGAATGCTCGGTACGATGCATTCGAGCAACGCGTACGTACGCTTTGTGAGATACGAGGGAGTAAAACCCACCCTTATATCCTTATGCGTGCACACCTTTGGCAAGGGGGGTGAAAGCCCGATGAAAACCAAAGCCCGAAATTAGAATACAGACGCGCGCTAGCAGCTCGCGATCCGATGCGATGAGACCCATATGCCGTCTTCTAATGTCTATCTATCTATATTACATCTTGGGGGAAGATTCGCGGCTTTCGACGACAACGACGAAAACCTCGAATTCCCCTTACTCTCCTTTCCAAAGCGATTCTAATTTACATACGCTCTCGTTCTCCGAGAAAGCATCGGAAACGTACACAGCGTCAACGAATTCGTTCAATGCTTCTATACGTTTGTGTTCCTCTGTCGAAAGTGTGGGGCTTATGTGCTTCTTCAAAATATACGGTAATTGGTCTTGCAGAACCAGCGTCATTGGAAAATGGTCTGTATGCTCTATAAATGGAATTTTTCACTTCTGGCCCTAAATGCCCTTGATTAAAAAAATTATGAACTCATTAAAAAAAAAAATTTCCTATAATCAGGGCTCGAGATTTTTTCGGGATTGAAATTCCGAACAAATGAAAAAAAAAAAAAAAATACTCCATCGGTGACTTAATAATTTTGGATTATTGAGAGTTTCATTTCTTAATCAGTATCCAGCATTGAGGGCCGTTTTGTGCCACTGGATGTAGAATAAGATGAAGATGGTTGGGTAGCAGAGCGTCCATCCGGGGTCGGGTTATCGCCATGGCTTATTTTACGAGGCTGCGGTGCGGTATGTGGCATCAGCTGCTTCTCCGAAGATTCGCGGAGCCCTCGGGCGTCATTCCCCAGTCTGGTCGACCTTGCTGGCAACCCCAGCGCGTAAGATCCATTTCTATATAGAAGAGAAGCCGGAGAGGCGCTTTCCCATGGTGCGATCGTGCTTGTCGTGTAGTATATGTATACAGGAGACGACACGAAGGGACCGAGAGATCTCGCAAACCAGCTTCGCCCCCTATCCACCCCCTTAACGCGAGTTAATAATACTCCCCCGATATATATTTTGTTCCTTCGTTCGGGCGACACTCCGGGGTGTATTTTATGCACGAGAGGAAAAAAGCACTCGTCCTTGTGGACTCGAGCAAGTACGAAGAAAAACTGTAGGCCCTTTTTTTTTCGTCACGGACAAATTTAGTCTTGAGCGAGTTCAAGGCATGTTGGAAAGTCGAAATCGACGCTTTGCTGACATCAGGAGAATTGACTTAAGCAACCACCACCGCCCAGTAATTATCGTCTCAGTAAAAGAGCGGGGCAGGGAATGAGAAAGGAAAGCGTTCCGTAGGCAAGGCGAGAGTCCAAGTGGAAAGGGTTGGAAAAGCTGTCGAGCGACGAACCACATCGTATGGAGGTCCAGGCTACGAACCAGTTAGAGAAGCGAGTCTACAGAGGAGAACGTCTACGTCGACGCTGACTGTGGGCTTCCTGCTAGGAGTTGCACGGAAGAGCCAAACAGCTCTCTATTCGTGCAAGTATTCGAGGGAGGGTTGCTCCATGCGCGGACAAAGTTTCTGTACTCGCGTGGAGTGGGAGGCATTACTGACATACAGTTTGTGTCCAAGGCTTCATTGGGACACACGGAGTAGCAACCACCCCTCAACGACCCGAGCAAGAAACTTTCGCGTTACGCGAGAGCAGCGAACATGGCTGATGGAACGAGGAGATGGACGATGGGAGGCTTCTTTGTACTGGTCCACGATGGACCGAGCAATGGGATGAGAGAGAGAGAGAGAGAGAGAGAGAGGAAAGGTGAGAGTATTGAGCTCAGTGTAAATGAGAACGATCCGCTAATTGCAAAGGACGTCCATTAGATGGTGGAAAACTTGCTGAAATGTTGCTGGACCTCGAGGCAAAAAGCTCGTGAAGCTGTGAAGAGACAGAGAGCGGATCATGTCGTCTTATTTAGCGAAAGTTTCTATTCAGCCAGGAAAAAGTATCGAGGCAGCGAATATTCAAAAGAAAAACGCTCTCGCTTGATAAGACATATTGAGGTCTAAAATTTGTAGCTTATGAGGCGATCGTGTGGCTAACATTTGTAGCTAATGGCAGGTCGATCCCGCCGCCTCATCTCTGATGAGGTTTTCCGCATGCCTGGGAAAGGGCTCTATCGTGATGAAAACGAAGAAAGGAGCGAGTTAGTGTACGCGAGAAAAGAGTGCACATGGTAAAGTGGAGGAAGAGCGAGATAGGAAAACAAGGAATTTTAAGGTAATACGGAAAATGAACCCTTTTACATGAGAGATATATATTTATATTTTGCACCCTTGATATTCAAGAGCTCGTATTCTCCGGAAGGCTTTCTGTGGGTGATATGATCTTTTAATGGCTGCTTTGTGGCTCGATCCATTGCCGAGATCTAACGCTAAGGAAGCTTGTGGCGGATTGTGCGCTCTCTCTCTCTCTCTCTCTCTCTCTCTCTCTCTCTCTCTCTCTCTCTCTCTCTATTTCTCACTCTTCTTCCACCCACATATAGATAAATATATATTAAGGTCCTTCGTCTCAGGCTCCTTGTTCTGCTCTTCTGTTGTGAGCCGTAAGCCAACCAGCGCGAGAACAGAGAACGATGGAATAGAGCTTTTCAACCCCTATTCCTCTTAAAGGACATCTCGCCGCGTGTTCTCTCTTCCTTCTCATTTCTAGTGCGAAAGCTCTGACGAGAATGACGAAAGCATTAGGATGTCTTAGCTATAACCATCTCTCAGTCTCTGCCATACGTTTTGCCTCTCTTGAATTTCCAGATACTCGTAAGCACCATTCTCTCTGTCAAACACGACTCTATACATACGATTCCTTCCCTCTCTCTCCCTGAGTCTTCTCCCTTCTTATTCGTTTCATTTCTCTCGGCTCTTCTCTCTTCTCTGCTTGGCACAAGTGCTGGAACGAACGGACCTACGGACATGCTGAGGAACGACGGCTGTGTCGGTGCTTAATTTTCCCCTCGTAATTACTCACAGGAGAAAGAGAGATAGAGAGAGAGAGAGAGAGTCAACGAGAGAGAAGAATTCATCTCAGGCATAAGACGAAGACTATTGTATATATACGTAATCGCGACGTCATTGCTCGTCGTACCGAAGACGAGGAGGTTATGGACCGAAGGAAATTGCTCGGTAAAGCTGAACATCATAAGTGACGATCATCTTATCCAGTTTTTTCTTCGAGACGTGTCAGCTTCGAAATATCAAACGAGAATAAACGGCTTTGACGATTTTCTCCTTTAATTTTGTGTTTTTTAGCCTAAAAAATTTACGAATTGGACGGATTATTCGTGCAGAATGTGCAGGCATTTAATTAACGACGGAAAATCGATATTAATCGACAGACACGAAGGGTAATAAATGGATAGATCTCGATGAATCAGCCATTTCTTCTATCATTCTCTTTCCCAAAGCGTTCTCTAGCGCTCGCTCCCTCTTTCACTTCGAATCTTCCAAGAACCTATAGTAATAACTCTGCGTCAGGTTTAATCGTGAAGACCGAGAGTAACACGTTGTATATACCGAATCTAGTTGGAGGCTGCTCTCGTAGCTTTGGGCCACCCTCGCCGCCGCAACTTCGTACTATTCGTCTCTCTTACTGGGCTATAACCCGATGCCAGTGATGGTGGCGTCGCTCGTCCCTTCGTATCCTGGTTATGGGATCGTCTCGTCTGATGAACCTCTATTCAGTGGACGATATACTTAGAGAGGGACGGCGAGACTGAGAGAGAGAGAGAGAGAGAGAGCGAGAAGGGAATGTAAAGAAAGAGGAAATTATATGAATTGATATTTATTTATTTAAATTTTGATGAATTTTGACCTCTGGCCATGGGAAACTGGAAACGTTTTCGAAACACGACGCAGTGCCAGCGAAGAGCGGACGAAATGAAGATTCGATCATACATTTTTTCTCCACGATTCCCATCGATCATCTCTAACCCTTTCGAAAATTTGCGCTCGGCCATAAAGTCATCGTCCCTTGCCCCCATGTTCTACGTTATACGGGGGAACGATCTATAAATGGAAAAACTCGTTGAGAAAAAAAACTACGGTGATCCAAGGTTTTGGAAAGGGTAAGAAGCGGCGCGGAAGCTCCTATGGGGTGTATGTGTTTCAGGGGGTTGAAGCAACTCATAGGGGTTGACTGTATCCTGTATGGCAAAGGCTACAAAGATATAGATATAAATATGAGATATACGTGCACTTGCAAGCCCAAGTAAAATATAAAGAGGGCCAATCTTGAAGGTTTTGCTTCATTGGGGGGATAGAGATGAGAGAAAAAGCTCATGAGATAGCGCGAGCCCGAGGAGCAGGGGAATGATTCTATCAAAGGGTTTTGCGAGACATTCAACCCGCTGCTCGCGACTCTACATATCTCTCTTTTGTTTCTTCCGGCTTTATATTGTTCGTTATTCGTGGAAAAATCTTTATTCGATTTTCGCGCAGTAACACGACGAAGATTTCTCCCTCGATGATTTTGCCCCGATTTTACGCATCCCGTGTGGTTCCGACACGGATTCTGAGCGCCAGCCGGATTCTCTTGTTCTATCTCTACGCTCTACTGTTCCGGAGCTTCCTGACGAGGAAGGGGTTGTTTCTATTGGATACATGCTCCCTCCAGAGGCAAGCCAAGGCACCCCTTGCCCTAGCCGATGATTCTTTTCATCCCTGTGTAGCACTCAGAATATCCGAAATCCTAAGATCGCTTCTCCCTTCTCGGTATCATGAGCTTTGGGCGTTGAGTCTCGATCCTTAAATCGAACCAGCAGTCCAGGGCCTCCCCCTCGCTCCATCGATCTATATCTATAGCCGCAGAGATCCGTTGCTTGACTATTTCCAACGAAATGTGTACTGTGACTAGAAGAACCTCCCCTCTAAAGCCTCACTCTGCTCTCCTCCCAAACGTCTTGCTCTCGTGGAATACCCAGAACCTTAACAATACGTCCTGCTCGACGGCCCACCAGCTCTGTATACCCTTTCTCTTAACGTCCAAAGTTTTCAAAGTACGTCGAACTCAATGGGGAAATGTCGTTGCTGGTAGACACGAAACTAGCCCCCCTACATCTTTTACTATTCCCTTGCCATCTATTCTCTCTCTTGCCTCTGTCTTTCCGTCCGAGAACTCAAGAAAAGAGAGCCTTCCGTTTTCTTCTCTTCTTAACTTTGCCCTTTTCTCATTTTCTTTCCTGTGGATTCCGTGCCCTGCCAAAAATTTCCAGCAGATTTTCCAGCCGCATGATTTCGAACGATAGAATTTTTTTAGCTCCGGATCGACCGTCAAATTTCAACGAGGACACGAAACGTCCAGTTGAAAACGTTACAATACAAAAAAGTGGCTCGTGCCGAGCCCTAGGCAGAGAGAGAAAGGGACAGACAAAAGGTATCTCTTGAAAAGGGCATTTCTGGGGCGATACCAAGCCTGACAAGACTTCGAGGTCTTCCTCTAGCCGACAGCCTCCGGACGCCACCTAGAGAACGGAAACAGTCCACAGGAAGCTGCTGCCGGCACATGAGCTACACTACCAACCAGAGAACGCTCTCTCACTCTTGTGACGTCATACACCAATGATTTGCTGGTCTCATAGCGCGAGTTTATAGCACAAGTTCCCGGAGCACATTTGCCGAGGAGCTTGTCGGATGCAGTCGCTTTCTCGACGCTTTCATAAATGTCCGCGCAACACACATTCAACTCCCATTCATACAGATCTCCTGTGTTTAGAATTGTCCTCGTTCCACGACGTCGTGCTCGCTCAATTAAAAAAAAATATATATTCTGCTCCACATTGATTTCGAACCGTGTTCCCATATTTTTCTGCACCATAGCATTTTCATAGAATTAAAAAAAAAAAAACAAAAATCGCCCGATAATGTTCGTTAAGGTTCGTCCAAGTCGCATACGAAGTGGCATCGAGTTTTCGGACCTAATCTAATCGTAACTACGCACAGACTTTCATGAACGAGTCGTAACGTCTCGATAGGGTGTCGTTTTCACAAAAGTAGCGGATTTGACCCTCGTATAGTGTAGCGTTAAGTAAGTAGGCGTCCAAACACGGATCTTGAGACACGAAAGACGACGATGTCGCACGAGGTGAGAGAAGGAAGCTGGTAAAAGAGGAAAAGAGAGGCAGGCAGTCGTTGGGGCGTCGACGAAAGCAAGTCTTTGACGTCCTTGTTCCCTACGCCCCGCAACGAATTTATGGGGCCGTAACAGCGACAAGTGGTTCACAAGTCGCCGGTGGCATCACCGTTCAGAGGCGCGTCCCACACCGTAGAATCTCTCGCAGTTTTCTCACGGTTTTTCCTCACAAACACGTAGACATGTATTTTGGGAAAGGACTTTTTGGTCCACGTGTTATGTCGACCCTCTCGCAACCCGTTCTCTTCGCACTTCCAGGGCTAAATAAATTGGGTTTACCGAGAAGCCTCTTCTCCTCGTTTTCCAGGATTTATGCGAAAGCCCCCACTTTCACGCACGTTTTGCGATAATTGCATGCGTGCGGAGCTTTCTCCTTCCAATCACCATAGAAACTTCTTCCTCTACTCCATGCGAAAGGGCGACAATTTTTTTTAAATTTTTCACAAAAAATACGTTCGCCAACGTCCCTGTATTTGTTTGCTCGAAAATTTAGCGCGCACCTGCAAGTGATCAGACGGAAGGGTCTCTTCTGTTTTTCGCTCCACGCATCCGCACCTTTTTTTATCTCATTTTCTTCTTTAGAGGCAAAAAGTCCCATATACATACAGAACCCCATCCAAGAGCCCCAGTTTAAAGCGTATTAATTAACTCTTTATTAGACTCAAGCGAAAACCGACCCGCCACACCATCGAATCTTCACCCTCTCTCCATCCAGCCTTTCCCTTTAATTCTACCGCTCCTTCGTAACTGAGAGAGAAGAAGGAGTCTGGGGTGACGATGGGTCTGCTGCGGATGCGTCGCCCACCGTGCCATTCAGTATTTATGAAAAGCCTTTCGACACCCAAGCGGTCCTGACTCGCGGAGACCTGGCAGCATTTCCAATCCCGGAATCCTCCTGGCATCCAGATTTCTTCTATCATTAACGCATTTTTCAACTTCAGGAAAACAAGCAAACAAAAAATTTACTTTTTTCTCCAGATTCGGTCCCGTAGGGGCAGACAAAAAAATAAGAAAGGATTCTTTGTCCCTTGAATCGAGTGTCCTTCGTGCATGTGGATAAAAAAAAAACTGTGAAGCAGCAACGGAGCAGAGGCGAGAATGTGCTCAATTTTCTAAAAGCAAGGTTAGGAATCCGTGTGTAGTTTTTTCCTATGAATAGCGAGAACCGAGAGACTCGGGGTTTGCTTAGAAATATCTTTGCTCTCGTTCGAGCTGCGTAACAAGAAAAAGGGAGAACGTGTGGCATAGAGAACAAAAAAGAGACAGAGCTCGAGCCTGCACAGGATCTACGACGGTATCGAGATGAGATTGTCCTCCGTAGCCTCGTCGTTCTTTCTCGTGCTGTGTCTTTCGTGGCGTTCCCGTCTACCAACTCTGGTGGAAAGCTCTACGACCCTTATCGTCGTTACCAGAAGTCCCTTACTGGGAAATTCGACTGCTGCCGTTCTCTTGACTCCTCGTGCTTGAAAAAAATTCCCCTGCAGTTTGTACACTGTGAGCTAACAATAAATTATCTCATTACACTTACTGGGATTATTTGACGAGTGAAAAAAAAATCAAAAGGGAAAATCTACATTTTTCCGGAAAAGATTTTGCATTTGGCTGAATCCATGGAATCCTAATGGAGCCCATAGAGTGAGAGCCCATAAATGTTGGAACCATTTCTCCTCACCTGAAGGCAAACCCTCTTGGCGCGTAAAACATTTTCCTTAAGTTTGAGTACGCAGGGAGATTGTTGGGAGCGCCATTGCAACGAGACGGCAGGGCAGCCCTCGAACATACGTAGCACCCCTCGGAGCCCTTATTTCGTTCGGAGAAGTAAGCGCTCGCACAAATTCTGACGAAGCAGAGAGTGGCGTCGGGGCGCGTGTGCATTTGATAGCCTGATGTGCTCGGGCTTCTGAAGCAAAGAGGCGGTGAAGGGTGGTAGGAAGTGGATATGGAAACCAAGCAACCTTGAGGCTTAAACATTATACCGGTGCGTCTTGGTATCGGCCATAAGAGTTTGGCTACTGTATGAAAGACAGGAAGGCGAGCAATGTAGAGAGAGAGAGAGAGAGAGAGAGAGGAAGGAGAATGCGAATGGAAAGGACGTTGAAGGTTAACGCTGTGAACACGAGGATGCGAGATACATTGGTGAGACTTGGCTCTCCCATTCCTATGTGTTGTTCCGAGAACTCGAGAGTTTAGACAGCGTCAAACAACACACATAGCTAAGCTTGCAGCTCTCTCTCTCTCTCCGAAGCCAAATGCAAAGGCGCGAGTGAGAGGGCGCCATAGAAAATCTAACGTGACTAGATGAGCTGATACGACGCGGATATTACAGGGAATACGAGAAGGGCTGTGCAGAGTCTAAGAGATCTTCGAGCCAGTGGAGAGACAGAGAGAGAGGCGGCAGGGTCTGGGAGGATTGTACTGGCATACCTCGACAAAGTAGACGAGCTGTCGATATTAGGAAACGATGAGAGCAACCACGGTTTGAAGCTGTTGCGAGGATCTCCGGATGTTGGGCGTATCTATATCCACGATAAGGGTTGCGCAAGAGAAAACATCACCGGGGCTTTGTTACACGCCAATGTGCCTCCGCACAAACTTCAGGACTTCTAACGTGAAAGCCATCAGCACGTTAATCGAGTCCTACAAAAGCGTACAGACGAGAGGAAACGCATCTCATAATGAAATTGCTCGATGAGGGTGAGTGATGTTCGAAATTACAAGAGATCCGAATCCATCCAAACGATTCCTCTCGTACAATGAACGACAAGCAAGAAAGAAGCTTCCCTCTCAAAGGCAACGAGACTAAACCAAGACAATTTTCAAGTCAGCGAATTTCTGGTCGGTTCTGGTCAAAACGTCGACGACCTCGTGATCGGGGAACATTTCTCCTGCTTGATCTCTCGTTGGCTCGGGAATTAACGAGTAAATCTGGTCGCATAGAACGGCCGAGTTTTTGTCCAAAGAAAGGAAGTGAATCGTTGTTGTATCTGTGCACGAATCTTTGTCGGATTTCAATGTAAATTCGATGAGAAAATGGAGATTTTCCATGCTCCCGCTTACATAACGATTTTCGTAAAATTTTCGAACGGGACGACGTGATGGCAATGTCCCGAAGGGGGCACACATATAGGAGGAAGGAGAGACTACGGAACAGAGGACTCTCACCCCTTCGGCCGGAGTCATTACTCGGACGGCAAACACACTTCGACCCTTGGTCAAGCCCTCGGCTTCAACCCCTTGCCCGTACCCACGGAGTATATCCACAAAAGCACACATATATTAGAAACATATATACACAGACTCATAGAGAAATACTGAGTGGAGGTTGGTGTTGGTCTTGGTCTCGGTGTATCGACGACGAGATTCGTATTTAAATGAGGCGCAGCCATTAATCTGGACGAGACGGGGGATCTGGAGGTTCTCTCCAACGATCAGACGTACACACACGTACACATGGTCAGAGGCATGGAGATGGAGACAGCGATGCCAGAGTGAACAGCGTCAGTTGGTCACACTCGCTCACCAAGCTTTCGTAAACTTTCCCGACGTATACACGGCCAACCGGACGCTGGTCAGCGTTTCATCGCAATGCAAAGAAGCTTTAAATATTCCTTGGAAGTGGACGAGAGCAGTAGCTAAAAAAAAAAATGTCTATACACGTATTCTCTCTAGCGTGGATTTAAGCAATTCGTATATTCGTTGCTTACTACAGTCAAGGGTCGTGATCTTTGACCAGCGAAGCTCTCCAGGGGCGAGCTAACATCTCTTTGTGAATTTTTGATCGAGCTTTGATTGAAAAAGGAGAAGGAATAACATATTTACGTTGATGTATGTATGCATATGTATTTTCGGGAAAGATTCAGTCCCGGAGATGGTGACCTCAAGTGTGTGAATTGTGAAGGGACTTGCATCAGGCTAAAGGGCTGATTTACGTCGGGCAACCATCATTAAGAGGCAGAGAGAGGGAGTAAGAGAAGGAGAAATGACAAAGCCGCTCGTTAGGCCCTCCAAGGGTCCTCACGAGTAACGCCAAGGGTGAGAACGTGCTTGGTCTCTCGCGTCCATCCCTCCTGGACACTTTCACCACCCTCGAGCGATCGCGTCGCCTATCCACGTATCATCGTTCTCTCCGCATTCCCACACTTGCTCCAGCCTTCTGTCTCAACGCGATGGTCAGTCAGTCAAGATTTCCCGAGGAAATAAAAGCTTCTTCAGCATTCCTCGATGGTCTTTGAGGGTCTCCCGAGTGCCCTTTTTCCTTCTATACCCTTTGATGTCACACGCTTCACGCAAGAGCACTCACAAAAATCAATTGCTAACAATAACGTCGGAGAAATCTAAAGACTCGTAATCAACAGTGATTAAAATCGTTTGCCAATTTTTATCTCGATCTTGCTACGTTGAGAATCGACCAAAAATGAGCATAAGCTATTCGTCGAATAGGAACGTCGAATCAGGACGCCTTACTGGCTGCTCCGGTGAATTACGAGCTACTCTTGCCGACAATTAAGCCACGACAGCATCCATCTAATGCGGCAGTGCCTCGTAAACACACTCGAGCGCTTCACACAAGGCACATCACCCTTCCCTCGTCTCTTATCCTCTTCTCTCGCTTCGGCTATCCTCCGAGAGACACGAGTAACCAACAAAGCAACTAGACACAACCATCTCCTTCCCGTTTAATTCTCCAGTTGCACCAAGAGACAAGTTAGTGTCGTTCCTGCTGGCAAGCCGTTTAAACGCAATAAAGTCACGCGCAACGTGTGACGCCTCAATTAACTTGCATCGTGATAAATATATTATTCATCGTTCTCGTTAACTAATTATGGTCACAAAGAAGTTATATCCTTTTCTATGGAACATTCCGAACGGCAATAATAACATTTGGGGAATGATCGTTCGAAGAAATCTCAATGAACTCAAACGACCATACCATCGTTACGATCTTTCCGGCATTTCTCAGTAATTCATCGTCGTCTAAGACGATGACTAAATTCTCAATTCCATTTGGTCCACGACTTGAATAATCGATTATTCCAACGTTCGCCATTATTACCGCGAACAAACTGACAGTTTGCTCTTAAATAATTAATACCAAAACTCGTGACAGAGAAATATTAAGCAGGAGGTATTCATAGCTGCGGTTATACTCTAATACGTAGTGCAGAGCTAGCGATGGGTCTAATGGGATGCTGGGAGAAACGAGAAACGAGGATAAGTCGTTGCTCAGCGGTGAGAAAACCACCGTTCCGCCACACGCCCCTTGGACTTGCACCCCTCGCGTGTTATATCTCGTAAGGTTGCTCCCGAGTGAGTTGGCAATCAGTCAGGTTGACGCTTTTACCCGTCTAGGTGACCCAGCTTGCTTGTCGTTCCATCAACTTTGTCTCTCTCTCTCTCTCTCTCTCTCTCCTTTGCTTCGACGCATAGATACGTATAGCGCTGCAAAGAGCCTCGGAGAGCTTCTTCTTCGTACTGGCAAGCTCTCCACCAACCCCTTAGTCAAGTTGTGATGTATGCACGAGGTCGCGACCGGTGAAAATCGTGGCGCATACGTCCCCGTCCCAAAAAGCTAGTCAGCTGGTTCCCTCCTCTGTCTCCCTTCATTTTCCCATGAATATATGAATCGGAATTTTCCCCCGATAGCGTGTCGGAGTCGCTCGTGTGCATACGAGGCGCATTTTATGTTAACACGTTCGCATTACGTTCCCGAAAAATAGAGAGTCGACATTTACAAAAAAATCACTTCGGATTTGCCGAGATTATTGCAACGAATCTTAATTCTTCAGTTGCACAGTTTCCTCCTGCGTTACATAAGCAGTTGAAAGCCACGAGGCTTAACGAGTTGTGGGAGTGCTCTCTCTCTCGCTCTCGCTCTTTCGTATGTTCCCTCACGGGTAATGCCAGCGAGGAGCGATATTACCAGCTAGTAATGGAGTTAATTGCCACCCAGGTCTTGCTCTCCTCCGGGTATGTATGGCCTCCTGGGTCGTCTTGTGAGAGTCCACAGCAGGACAAACCTGGCTTACAACTTGAGACGCAAACTGCACCTGATACCAACAAATTGCCTCATGGTTCTTACTTCACAGCGGTGAGAAAGCTCTGCCCAGCTGGCTCACCAAATTTGTATACTCTTGAGAGTAGCAAGGGAGAGAGGGTGCTGTGGGGGATGTAGTGGTGGATAAAGCTGGTTGCCCAAAGGTCAGTCCGAATATACGAGACAGGGAATATATTCTAACGGTAAATCCAGTAGATATGGTCAGTGAAGAACTGACGGATCGAATTGTGATGGATGGAGAGATTTTTCCCCGCGTTTTCGTACGTTTAATAATTTGGCAATACTCCTGTGAACTCTGGTCAACGCGAGCAAGAGCGAGTAGCAAATAGAAACGTTAAAAGGTCGATGATAAAGCCACGGAGCCTCGTGGCATCGTCATATTCGTCGTTGACGCCGTCGAGGGACTACGCTACGTGACTTGGTAACACAGAAAAGACATTAGCGCCACCGTAACTTCCTATCCCACCGAGAAACAGAAAGAGAGAATGAGAGGGGCAGAGAGCGAGAGAGAGAGAGAGAGAGGGCAGAAACTGGATAGTACTGTGATGGCCGTGGTTAGAGGTAAAACCGCGAAATCCCCCCGCTACTCCCATTGCTGGCCATCCCGTATTGCGGAGAAGCCAACAGACGAAAGCCCACATTGAGGAGAGCCAAGTTGAGTTAAACCAACGAGACGAACGTAAGCGCGATACAGCCTGCTAATTATCGTCGAGGGGATAGATGAGGCGTTGGGGGAAACAGACTATCCGTTTTGTTAGTCCGTCGACATTTTACTCCCCCCCTCTTTCCCCCGGAATCCAAATCCTCTTCCGAACGAAACGAGACATAAAGACGTTCATTATAATGTCATTTTCCTATAAAGTCTCGAATTATCATCAGATCCATCAGATATGCTCCGAAGGATCGAAGAAACGATAGAGATGTTCGTCAGCACGTTTGCTGCGAGATTTTCGAATTGGAATTATTTGAGAATTGGTCCGAACGATCGAGAATCGGCGGATAAGATATTTCGTCGTAGACGCGATAGAGCATTGCAATTTTAGCGGAAACTAAGGAGATGAGGGCGTCACCTCTGGCCGCAAGCTCCAAGCTTTGGAGCTCGTAAGCCGACTTGAAAATTTTCCTCCTCAACCCAGGTCCCTTAATCCTGGGCTGGCCGAGCTCCGTTGGAAAGCTCAAGCAGCCCCTCGAATGCCTCGTCAAGCTTCGCGCTCCACACCCCGACGAACTACCCTCAAATCTCTCTCTGCAGCTTTTTCCCTGAGTAAAAGAGGAATAGCAGCGGTAGCGGGTTTATTAGCGCTCTCGACACTCGCTCTCACCCGCACTGACAAAAAGTACAGATATACGCGTACACGGACATTGCAACACACGAACACATTTTCGTCTCATCTCTGCTGTGGAATTCTTTTCATCGTATCTCGTCGTGTCTCGTTTGGGACACGAGGACGCCCCTTTCCTCCACGTTTACATAAGCGAGTTCACCGGATTGCCTTTTTGATATGTAGATCGTTCGCCTGGCTCGCCTTCCCGTACCTTTAACGCCGTTTACCTCACCCCTTTTTTTCTCGCTATTCGCCTTCCTATACCAACTTTCAACCGCTTGAAAACATTTGAAAAAGGGAAGACCAAGAACGTGACATGGAACTCTTGGTGTCTTTTCGTTCTTTATTGCTCTTTTTCATTATTCAAAATAAATTCGTAACATACAATTCGTTAGAGCTTGTTCCTGTCCGACGATAATACCATCGACTATTTCCCCACCGGAAATAGCGACTATTAACTATTATAGAAAGTGAGAAACAATGTTATATACATTGTAAGGAAAGACAGCATTTAAACTGTAAGTGTTCTCGGCTCGTTTGATTCATCGGCTGGCGCCTTTGCACAAAATTTGAACGAGAAACGGAGAGAGAATCATCGCCAAAGAGAGAAGTAAGTGGAAGAGACGATGAGGACGGCCAGCTACGAGAGTTATGGGTGGCGGGCATGACCGAGGGCATAAACAAATTACACGCGAATGGTTTCTTAGCGGTGATTAGCGGTAAACCTCGTTAGGAAAGTTTCGCCTCCAGCCAAACCAGCTCCAGCCAAAATAGAAGTCGAGCTTCCTATCTGTCCCTCCCTCTCTCTCTCTCTCCCCTCTCTCCCCTTTCTCGCTCTTCATCAGTTATATGCCAAAATATCCTACAAAGTTGCAAGAAAAAAAAACTCTGGAATTCTCCTGTTCGACGTACGAACAATAGTCACTTCACGTTCCCGTTCGTATCCGGGGCTGACGGAATCTTGTCATTTACTATTCATGCTGCTCTTCGGCGATTTGTTTATTTTTATTTATTTTTTTTCAATCGTCCGAGGCCCTCGGACCGAAGACCGATTGCAAAAATGTGCGAGTTCCGTAAATTCTGTGAGCCGTTGGTTTTGAAAAACAGCCATCAACGTCTTGGTCTCGAAAAATCAGGTCAGGCAAATCACAAGTAGTCATTAATAATGCTGGAACCTTCTCTAAATAGCTTTATGACATCGAAGCGTTTTTATTGTCGATGAAAATAATGATTAGGAGTATAGAAACGTTTTTGCTCGTTGCAAGTTGCACTGAAGTACATTAAAGGAACTGGACGAAGCAAAAACGATTCGAAGAATAAATTGTCCATTCACCAAATACGTCTCACTCCCCCGATATTTCCCACGGGACTTGTTCTCTACAAGAAAATGATGAAGAAGGAATAGACTTGGAGTGAAACGAATTTTCTCTCTTCTCTGGCTTTTGCCTCGTTCATCTTTGTCGATTCGTCGTTATTGGCTTCTCCCCCTTTGAAACTCTCATTCACCGGGGCACACACCCTTCATTTACTTCTATTATCCGAGGTTAAACAGATTTGCCGCGTGGTCTCCATCATTCTGTATAACTTGTCATTATTAACTCTCGTTTCATTTCCAGCGGACGGTTTTTCTTCGGATTTCCCTGTAAAAGTTACGACCGTATTCATTCGTTCATTTCATCTTTCCTCCGTTACACAATTTTTATTCCTACTGCTGTCATTACATTCGGTTTCGTGATAGAACAAAAAACAAAAAGAGTCAACTCAAACGGTGTACGTGCAAAATTTTGGAGGCGAAGGTTAGCGACGCAGCAACGGATTAACGCAGAGATCTCGGGGATGAGAGGAAAAACGAAAAAAAGCCTGAAAATGAAGCCAAATCTTTGGTATCCGGGTCAGCCTCTTCCTTCTTTATTTTTTTTGTCTTCGGAGGCTCTCCCCATCGGTTCGAACTCAATGAGAAATAACGAAATCGAAACACGTAGACTTCTAACTCCATTCTTTCTTTTTCTTCCAAAAATTCTCACTACCGATTCATTCCGCATGCTCCTCCACCCACCACCTGTCTCACTCCCCTTTTCCAACAGTTTTTTGTCGCTTTCTCTCTCATTTCTCTGGATACCTTTGAAGGACGAACCGAGGGCTGCGGTAGCCCTTGTAGATTTTCGTGAATGAAATACCGTCTCGCGTATTATCAAGGATTTCGTTTTCTCTTAATGCTAAACAAAAGGGAAAAAAATGTGTGCATACGTGAGACTTCTTTGGCGAGTTCCTCTTTGGCAGATATTCGCATCTGGAAAAGCGGATTGCTCCCCATTCTCGTATGTATTCTTCCATGAGAAATTTCGAATCCGTCAAAGCGAACCGCAATCGTGCAAGATACGAAATTTCATTTCTGGCCAGACACCAGTGTCATGTTCTTTTACTGTATGTACCATTGGGATGAAGAGAAACGAGAGAGAAATCGACACAAAGGTCCATCGAGCTTTCACTGTCTGTGAGAGTTCGCGCGGCCCGACAGACGCGAAAGGGAATTGTCCGAATATTAAAGTACTTTTCGGGCTTGCACTCGCTCTCCTCACTTGTATTTCTTCTTGCTATCGTTCTCGATTCCGTTTATATTTTTAATTAAAAAATTATCATTCGGAAATCACGATGAATCGTGTCGTTGTTAAAAAAAAAAAAAAATTCAGTATTTTTCTCGAAATTCCTTCGTTCCAGTCCAATATTTTGATCCTGACGGTTTTCATTAAGCATAGACATCTATGGTTTATGAAGAAAAGTTGGTGGAAGCGCCAAAATAGTATAAAATAGGATGCGTAATGAAAAGGCGAAATGTTGACCGTGAAACGAAATAGAATCGAGAGTGGGGTGTGCGAGGGTTGACCGTAAATGCAAAAGCTTGAAACGAGCATCAGTTTTAGTAGAAAACAAGCTTCTCCTTTCTCGCGAGCTTTGATAAATGAGGCCTTGGCTGGCATAAAGCCTGAAGTATCGTAAAAGCCACGTTCGTGTTAATGTCGGGGCTAATATTCGAGTAGGAAGAGAGGGGCAGTGGAGCTTTTAGAATCGCTAATGATTAAATGGCATTCGCGATACCGAGAGATCTCGAGTTTCTGCAGGCTTTTCTCTTTGCACGTAGACCTTTTACGTTCCCGTCCCGTTCACGGATTAGCTTTTCTCTCCTTTACATTCTCGAGCAAAACCAAAAGAGCTCAAAGTTTCATGCATTTCGACCGGAAATCTGTTAAATTTTTCCCCTTAAAACGCATTCATTATTTTCATCGTCGATATAAAATAACGGAAATCTAAAAGAGGATAAAAAAAACACGTGAGGGATTTGGAATGTTAGGAAAAAATGGGCTGTCACTAGTTTTCAGGAGATTCCAATGGACCGAAGAATTCCCGTTTGACGTTCCGTTACACAGCAGCCCTTCGCGTCTCGAGCTTTTCCAGACCTGGAAATATGACAACCGGGAAATAATAAAAATGCCATTAGTGTCGTCCCGTTGCTCGTTTTCTTTTTTTCACACACGCGCACGCCTCACAGGGTTCCGTGACTTATGTCCCAACGGGATTGACGAAAGCTCGCAGCATCATACAGAAGAATCATCCTTGTCGCCGATAAAAAAAATATCGACGGAGGCGTTTTTTTTCTTCATTTTTTTCTTACGTTTGCACTTGACGAGGCCAATCCCTCTTTTCCCAATGCGCTTTTTTTCTCCTCCACGATTTATCGGACTATTTTTTCTCCTCGCTGCCCTCTCCGTGACAGAATACTCGAGACCTTTCGCAAGGGAATCCCGCCGTGTTAGAAACCCGTTCATGAGCTGGAACGAAAATAATTGCGTCGTGATTTCATTCCCTCGTCTCTTTTCAAGTCTTCCGGCGTTGTCTCCTCATCCTCCTGCGACTTTTCTTATCCCTTTCCTCCTGGTTCCGAGTCACTTATATTTACTCTTTCCCAAAAGCTCACAGTTAGTGAGAAAGGGAGAAAGAGAGAGAGGATAAAATAGCATGACCGAGAGGGCATAAATCCTCTGGATTTGGATCGTCCACGAGAAATAAGATAAAGTCTTGAGGATAAGGGAGTCTGCGCTTGCTTTTTCGTGGTTTGCCTCGGTCTCTTCTTGCTCTCCGGCAAGGTGGCGAGGAAAGGCGCCAGGCTGGAAAAAAATTTGAAGCGAAGGGATGCAATAGCAGTGTGGAAGGGCAAGAGAAAAAAAAAAAGGCAAATTCCTGAATAAACACATCCGCGCCTTTTTATGGCGGTACTTTGTAGATCTCGGAGGTCGAAAAGCAGCGAGATCTCTCAAGCTTTCGCTATACTGACTCTCAATTCACTCCTCCTCCCTCTCGTTCTTGTGTACCACTCGTATTATTAACTCAACCACCGGAAAATGTCAACCGGGACCTCCTTATCTCCATCCCCGGTACTACTTTTCTTTATTTTAGCACGCTCCTGGAGTGAGACACTACAAAAGTCTGTCTTATTTGGTTTTTTTTCTCCTCTTACCGCTGCCTCATCTTTCACCCTCCATGGACCTCTTACGACCTTTATTTATATCATTTCCTCCTGAGATCGGGAACATTCATCGTGGAATATTTTACGACTTATTTTACACCGAATCAGTCTCGTTCATGGGGCTCAAAGAATCGTATCAATTCCTACGAACCATTTTCGAGTCTGTAAATGAACTTTTCTACTTCGAGTGTCTTTGTCCTTCGCTACGATGTTGAAGTTCGCATCGTTGAGATGCAACGAAAACTGATTAGACGAGCAGAGTGCGAAATTTTCGAGAAATATTTATCAAAAATAGCCAGGAGTGAGCCAGGAGTTTTTTTTCCATTCCAAAAGCAAATATACTTGAAAAAAAATCCAAAAAGTCGATTAATTATCAAAATAATGATTTTAAAATAAATTTTTCGTCTTTTCCCAGCAATGCAAACTTCAGTTTCGTTCCTTTGCTTCGGTTGTTGTCCTTCGAATCGATTTTCAACCCGCACAATGAAAAAAATTCGAAAGGATCTCGAATTTCTAAAGTTTCGATAAATCCAGGCCTTGCATCCCCCTCAGTCCACATACAAAAGGTTTTCGAGAACAAGAGTTACGGTACGGCAATGATTCTCGTAGGAAAGCATATACATATAGAAAAGAGAGAAAGGCAAAGGAGGAGGAGGCGAGAGTTGCATGGAGAAGCGCAAATACGAGCAACAACGAAGTGGGCCTGGCTGAAGTCTGTGAGATAAGATTACCCCTGCAAGCACCCTTCTCGTGCATCACCAGCAGCTCTCCTCTCTCCCTCTCCCTCGCGCCTGTTCCTAGATTATGGAATGGCACTTTAATTACACTAATGGGAGAACCAAATGTTAATTACAATTCGAAGTCTAAAAGAGGGACCAGAAGAGAGGCTGAAAATGGTGGAGAGGGCCAAGAGATAGGCGATCGTTGAAGCTCCTCCGAGCCGAAGAACGGCTGTTGGCGCGAGAGGGTGCGAGAATCTGCGAATGAGATTTCACAGAGGGTTCACTTTCGCCCAAATTTCTCTTTCTATCAGGATTAGTATTATTTAATTGAAAATGCCGTCCCTCAATAGATCGAGCCCAGAGAATAAACCCCTTTAGAGATTGAAAGGTTTTTGTTATTTCAAAAATCAATAAATTCATTTAAATGGGAATATTTGAAGATTTTTTAAAAAGTATCAATAAAAAATACGTAGTCTTGCTCCGGGGCAGGACTATGCGTTCAACGAACGCTGATAAAATTCACTCAAGCTCATATATATATAGATACATGTAAAGGTATAAAACTCATTTTATCAAGAAGAGAAACCCTTTATGGGAGAAACCGCGTGTATAATGGATATCGATGCAGATGGTGAGGTGTTTGGGCAAAGGGGAATATATATGAGGCCTCGATCGTTTCCCGAGTGTTCGCGAGCACTCGATTTTCAAAGGGGTGTCGTTGCCCTCCTCCTATGTTGCTCCTATGATGCTGCGCTCGTTCACCGCAAGCTTCGCTTCGTTTTGTACTCAAGCCCCAGAAAAGAGAGTGTGAGATGAATTTCTCTTGCTCTTTGGGAAGAGCAAGAGAACACTCTCTACTCGTAACGATGTAACAGCTTCCGCATCGACGGTGTATAAACAAGCCATAACTGTTTTATGGAACCCTCTTGAGATCACTGGAGGGAGGTTCGTGTTGTCAGTGAGCTGTTTTCTACCGCGCGAGTGTTCGCCAAACTTGCATGTCATACGAGAGCCTTGTCACGTTGAAAAAAGCAGCACCGACGAGTGCCCGAACTTTCGCACGTCTCTTCGCAAAAGCAGAATCATCGAGATCGCGTTGACAATTTTATGGAGCTCGACTCTTTTTATTACCTTGAGAAGATCAAATCTTGTGTCACGTGACATGTAATCCTGCACGTTGACTCGCGGATAATAATATTCAACGTGAGCAGACCGAATCAACGTTGCATTCCATGATTGGAATGCAACGAAATTATTTTTTCCTTCGGCAAATCTCATTACTTAAATTGAAAAATTTAATTGTGACGATAAAACAATTGGTTTTTGGCTCCAAAAAAATCCATCGGCTCGGAAAAATTGGAGTATTTTAAAAATTAAATAAATCATGAATAAAAAAAAAAATATTTTTCGTTGCATTTCAACGTTGCGAACTTTAACATCGTTCCTTTCGGATATGCGACTACGATTTTTATTTCCTTGAGGAAATATGGTCGACCGAATCCTCAGAAAATATGAAAAGCAAGTTTTTCTTCTATTGTGGACGAAGTCTTGAATTATTCGGATGCCAATCGAGGGAGATTTGAAAACAGAGGGTTGTTTAAAAAACAAAAGAGAAAAAAAAAAAATAAATTCTCTCGAGGTTCGTAGACAATCTTTCGGTTACCACTCTGTCAAGCTTTCCCAATTCCTCGGACCAGGGAATTGTAGACGGCTTTTCCATGTATATAGATATTTGTGGGGAGAAGCTGGTGTGTGATTGATTTTGCATACGACACGGATTGGACGCGGGTTTGAGAAATTGGAATGCCACGCTGTTGGCCTTTCACTTCTTATCCTCTTTCTCTCTGCATAGACCTTCAGCCTGCTGGCTCTTCCACGTCCTCCCACCCTCTCTCTCTCTCTCTCTCTCTCTCTCTCTCTCTCTCTCTCTCTTGTGTGTATACATTCAGTACATATTTACGTATACATATATTTTAGCCGCTCTGTATCTTGCCTCAGGAAACACCATACATTGGCTCTCGTCCTCTCGTTCGTCGTCACAAAATACTCTCTCGATCGTACGTTCGAGACGCGCGAGAAACGTTAGGAACGATATATAGTCTGTGCGTTGGCTCTCTACGCTCGTATCTCATCTCAGATATCGAAGGGGATATCGAGCTTAGAAGTCGCACCGGGGGTAAAAGCGAGGAGCGATTTGTGAGAGATCCTCGTGGACGTATTTACGAGCTTGAGTCCGTCTCGATCTCGCGCTCGCTACTTCACTTCTTTTCATATCACACGTAGCTTTTTCCTGTATCCAATCGCGATGTCTTGGGCACATATATTTTACTGGAGGGATATATACACGCGAGCTATTCGTGAGGAAGCCAAATATTTTTTCCTTTCTGACAATTTTTTTCCTCCCGTCATATTTATTGCTAATTTTTCAATAATTTCTCTCGCACTTGTCGTTGAAAAAAATTGACTGATGAAATATTTTTCGTTCTCGGCCAAACTACACGATATATACGAAAATTATCTCTCTCTTGATTTTTCTTGCGATATAATAAATAAAGACTCGTGTCCGAGTCGGAGAAAAACTTTTAATGATTTCTCGGCAGATAGCGAGATGGGATCAGGGATTCTGGCTGACGAGAAACTAGGGGGAATGAAAGAAAATGAAAAAAAAAAAGGAACTCGAGATGTCTAGAGAAGTGAGAGAAGATCGAAAAGGTCGAATTAACGCGTCTCGTGAATCCTCGCACACCGGGTGCCGATAAAATTTCTTCAAGCTTTTGATTCTATGGCTTTAGCACGAAGCCGAAGCTTTTGACTGCTTTTATCAGTTCACTCGCTCGCTCTTCCTTCCTTGATAAGACAGTGTAGGAGACTCAGTTTGTTCGTACAATCGAGGATTTGTGTGGGAAGCTTTCCGTCCGGTATGCCGATCACGTGCCTCCAAAACGCCCAACTATCGCCCAACGCATTGGGCTTGAAACGCCCCATCCCCTTTAACGCTGATTTTGTCGAACGAGCCAAAAACCTCGATCGGTCGTTGTGTCAATTTCATATTTTCATATCCTCACAAACTAGAAAATAAAAAAATGCCGGACATTTCGAAATTGCACATCGACGCGTGGCATTTGTAGAGAAAAAAGGCAGAAGATAGTCCGAGAATCCTTGCAGCGCTTCAGACCGAAAAAGAGCAGCGAGTTAAGGGTCGCGTCGTCACTGTGCTAAGGGATGGCTACGAACGAGTCGGCTGAGCGAGCGTCTTTTTCATAAATTTCAAGTGCGACTGAGGGCTCTTGCTCATACCGCACACAGACTCCATTGCAGAGCCAAAAAGCCGAGGATAAAGCTTTGGAATAAATCGTTCGGTCCGTTATCCACTCCGACGTCAAAACTTCAAGAGATAGTTTCTTTCTCCCTTTTGCCCTTTCTTTTTATACCTTTATCTCTTCTTTAAGTACAAAAATCCTTGAATTCGTGGTTTCCATATTCCTGGACCTTATTATCGACGTTAAGTCGCCTCTTACACTTTTGGCTGGTTGATTATCAATGAAGCTTGTTATTAATAATACATTTTTTTATTTTTTTTTCAGCTTTACCTCAGCAAAACTCGACAAGCGATCCTTGCACAAGAAATCCAGAGTTCTCTCTCCCAAACGGTTGGTCCCAACGCACACCGACCAGGTAAGTCCCCACGCATGATTCTCTTCGCTCATTTATCCATAACGATGCGTAATAATATTTTTCTCTGCACTCAACTGAATAGTCCGTTTGATTGGTAAATTTTTGATGGATACAATAAATCTTTCTCGGTAAATGATCAGCGTAGTAATTCGAGACTCAAGGATTGTGATAATAAAGCCGATACGACAATGTCTGACCGCGAACTGACCATTTCCACTTAACGCGTATTTTGCTTCTCCCTTGGTAAAGCTTTGGTCGTTAGAATGGCGTGGACAATTGAGATTTCCATGAGAGGAAGTCGAGGAGAGTTTGAGGATTGAAAAGCCGTCGTCCATAGCCGGAAACAAAAGGCCGAACGTTCCAATTAGGTCCCTTATTAGTTGGTGATAATAGCAGAGAGTAAGACGAAGACTGTTTTCCTATGGCGTTTTCAGTCTGGAAAGCCTCGAATCGTTATGAAAGTCTCAACCTGGCTCAACGGGCTTCTCGTTCGAGAGGGGTTTCCTTGCAACTATATCTACGTACAGGCCTTATTTTCTCTCTATCTAGCTCTTAGACTATCTCGGGGTGAGGTCGCAAGAGGGGAAAATAGGTAGGAGCTTTCTAGTGCTTACGATCGGTCGAACGGATGGATCGTGGGGTCTTGTTTGCGTCGGTCCGGCTCTTATGATATTAAGGGCTGACTAGGCACTCACCACCGAAAACCAGTCGTCCAAACCCCTGCTCCCATTCCCTAAACTCGGGGCTCCATCGTTCGCCAAACCTCGTCCAAGCTTCTCGCTCTCGCTTTCGCTCCCTTTCTCTTTCCCTCTACGCTGAGTCCTGCAGCGAGACTCGATCTAAGCACCCTGCGCACATCTACGAAGATTCTATCTACAGAAACTCATAAATACAGTCATACTTTATCTGGAGCTTGGGGTAAACGGTGTTAAGGTTTGAGGGGGGGCATCAGGGTGTACAGGTCGAACGGGTTCGTAGGTGGATGCAAGGTTCGGTTGAAAAGCCCCTCGGGGTTACCCACGTCGACTGACCTGTCAGCGTCGTTAGGTCGATTGATTTTACCACCTGTTTCTCATTTGCTAAGAGGGAGACAAATGGAAGGAAACAGGGAGAGAGAGAAATAGTGCGCGGAGAGAATTCGTATGGGAGCTCTGACGAAAATGACGGAGATAAGGAATGAGAGAGAGAGAGAGAGAGAGAGAGAGTGGAGGTTCGCGGAGGATGGAACAGCTGCTTCTCGAGGTGGTCTCTGTACGGAACCGCGAATAGGGAAGAGATCGTAGCAGCTTCGGATAGGGTAGAGAGCTTTTGGGAAACATGACGTTCCGAAGGTGGTGAAGCGACAGAGTGAGAGAAAGAGAGAGAGAGAGAGAGAGAGAGAGAGAGAGAGAGAGAGAGAGAGAGAGAGAGAGAGAGAGAGAGAGAGAGAGAGAGAGAGAGAGAGAGAGGAGAAATGGTGATGGTGGTCGACTGTCGCAGCAGTCGCCTGTGGTGGCTCACCACAAAACGATCCTCTCGAATTTCGAGGCTACACTCACACTCGTAACATACATTCACATACGAGTTTTAACCTCAACGCACAAACCCTATATATAGAAAATGGCAGTTGGTACCGAGAAACACCCCGAGAGAGTGTCTATGCCTTGGTTTCTGGCTCACGGGCTTGACGAGGGTGCAAGAGTGCTTAAAGCGTTAGTTCGCAAAGGACAAACTGAGCTTCAGTTATCCACACATTTCTCTGTATAATATATTTATAATGTTGCTGCGAGACTCGGAGCTAGTGTGCGTTGCGAGTTGGACCATGAGAGAAAGGTGGAGAGAGCTTTGCAGCATCTTGTATTGTCAGGATTTCCAAAACCGACAAATTCATAATTGCCTTATTGCGGAGCCCAAATGAGAGAAGAGACAAGGATTTCTGCCTGTAGCCGCCACAGCCTACCATCAAGCCCCATATGCTATTTTGTATTCTTATCGAACCACCTCGAGCCTCTCGTAATATCGTTCTTGCTTTTTATTGTTAACGGACATAATTTATTCTCGTCGTAAACGAACTCCCTATTTCTGCCATGTAATAAATCTTTTTTAGCACGTTCGTTCCTCCGGCTGGAAACATCAAGAAGTTAAATTGAAAATTGGTGAAACATATGGGTCGAAGAAAAACAAGAAAAAAAAGGAGAATTGAATCTGTTTGATTTAGTGGGAAGTGAAAATTGATTTATCAGTGGTGAAAGGTGGAAGCTTATTTGGAGAGGGTGAGCTAAAAATATGAACAACTCACTCTCCTGTTCTCTTGGTCTCTCTCTCTTTCTCTCTATGAATTCTCATAGATGGATAAAAGGGTGAATGGATGTATATATTTATGCGATATACAGTGAGAATGTAATTTCGCACGAGAGCGGAGCGCGAACGAGCCAAAATAAAACAGTGATATCGAGGCATTTCACGCACGAGCGAGAACGTTTAGCAGATTCAACGTGCGTGCCGGTACTCTATGCCCTCGCAGTTTTCCCTTTGCTCCCCTTCCTCTCTCCATCCTTTGCTCTCTCTCTCTCTCTCTCTCTCTCTCTTTTTCCCTCTTTGACTCGTTTTTGCCATCACCATTCCAGTTCTGTGTGCCACACGCTTATACTCTCTTTATCTCACTTTGTGCTGCTCCCCCATGTTGAAAAATGCTGCTTCTGCTTCTCCCTGACACCTGTAGATTCAACCACGGGCCAGAGACACACCGAGCACGTTCTACATACGTTTAACACACGGGGAAAGAGTCATCGGGTCCATAGGGTTGAGTTACTGTATGGAAAAGAAAATAGAATCGCGATTGCTATAGAGGCAACAAAATTCGTGAAAGAGACGGCTTTGTCGTCATAGAAAAATCATATAAAATCTGTTTTAATTCCGTGCAATGATTACACTAATTAAATAAGTGATTAAGCAATGAATGAGGCAATGAAAATGAAAGAAAAAAAAAGAAAAAAACGACGCAGGGAGAAAAATCGTTAGGGGTTATCAGGAATACACCGGAGCTCCACAAGTGGTGGACTTCACGGGACTCGAAATTAATCCCCATAATTACCCGATATCCCACTCCCGTTTGCCAGGCTATAGTGTAACAAGCTCCCGTCGCGGTCTGCCCTTTATTTTGTTTTTACACGGGTCGTGAGCTCGCTCGTTCATATGGCGCACTCGGACCCTCGTCCAGGAAAGCTCTCATATCTCTTTCCACACTATAAATGGGACGAGCTATAAAGATATTTATCAGGTGACAAGACCGCTTGCCATTCTTTACGAGCTCCTACCACAAACCCGTGGTTTCCTCGGAAAGATCTAGGGGATGAATGAGCTATAACTACCTTCTCCCACATCTGTCACTCCAGTCCCATCAATGGCACAAAAAAAATTGGTAACAGAATTTTTTGACAGTCGGAGAGAGCAGGCTTGACCTTTTCCTCAGTAAAAAAAAAAAAGAGTGTAGCGTCTCAATTATAATTTCTTAATGGCGTCCTCGTAAATAGTTACGAACAAGGCGAAGAACGAAAATTTTCCGTGCAGATTCGGTCTTGAGGAACGTGAAAAGGTTGAGCGAAGGAGGGAAGGTCAAGAGGGGGATGAAAGCTCCGGGCGATGGTCGGTATCGTAGTCCGAGATCGGCTGTTGCGTTGGATATCGGTGTGGTACTTCCGGTGAGGTAGCTCGAGCGTAACGGTGGACAATAAGAATCGATATCTTAATTAGCAAGAGGGAGAAAATGTAGTGGAGAGTCTCGTTGAAGCTCGAGCGGGCATTTTGTCGGGTGTAAAGCTCGAGCGGATCTGCTCTCTGGCTTCTCGTTTCGTTCGTCTTTCGTGGTCAATCCCAAAACGTATAGTTGGTTGGAGCGGCGAAATCGTGCGGTGGTGAAGCATTGAGAAAAGAGGAATAAGGGAGAGGATGGGCAGAGTAGAAAAGCTCGAATCTTGAAGGGGTAGATTGAACTATCGAGAGTGGGGAGGAGAATGACGCGCGCGAGTGGAACGAGATCCGGACCGGGAACCGGGGACCGGTGGACGCTCGACCGGAAGCTCGAGTCTGCAGAGCCCTCCGGACCTGGCCGAGCGTCCCACCGGAAACGCTATTCACGCCAACCATCCCCAACCCTCTCAACCCAAAACGTAAACGTCTCTCTCTCTCCCTCTCTCTCTCACTTGTTTTGCTCTTTTAGCAAAAGTCCACCATGTTCCCTAGTGTGTTCTCGTAACATCGTCTCTCGCATCTGTCCCTTTTTACTCTCGTCACCGATATGTGTTATTCTGAATCAACAATGCTCGCGCCCAGCCAGTGAGCTTTCTGGACCATCCCAATGTAGACGTGAAAAAAAAAAAAAAAAAAAAAAACAAACAAAAAAAAAAAAAAAAAAAAAAAAAAAAAAAAAAAAAAAAAAAAAAAAAAAAAAAAAAAAAACAGTCAAGAGCACACACATTTCGAATATGGGAAAATTGAATGGAAGCAAAAGTCATTCCAAGGGTTGATGACCTCCAAACTCACCACCGATTTTTTTTCCCTCCCCAGAGAACGAACGCTTCGGCTGGCTAACTAATTGGCCTCGATCTTGATATTTTTCGTACGCAAATAATGGCCCACCAAAAATGCGTATGAGACTGGTAATCCCCTCGAGTGCTAAAGTAGCACGTATTCGTTCAACCGGATTTCTCTGTCGTTGTCGGTATTCTCATCAGTAAAGACTCCACCGAGAGGGTGGATTAAGATTCCGGATAATAAACTTACTTGCAACATTCTCTAATCCAGCGTGGCGTTTCTCTCGGCTCGAGCTCAAAGACATGGAGATTCTTCTATACCTCTCTGTTACTTCTGTTTGCTCGAGCAAACTATATGAATTTGAGGCTGCGGTTGAGTGGTCAGTCGCCGGGTTATAAATCGCCAGCAATTGCTCACAAGCTCGTGGTCAAAGATATCCAACATTATGGATTAACCGAGAGGATTCTTCATTATTATTCAGCCAGTGTGATTATAGTAATAAAGTAATTCGGACCCCTAGACCTCGATAGTGACGAGAACGAAGATTTCTCCGATCCACCGAGAACAATGACGGACCGACTGGACGAATAGAAATAAGAGAGAGAAGCTCGTTTCTACGAGAGGGTATATTTGCTCTAGCTCACCCCTGGAACGACCGTTTCACAGGCTCTACGACGGTGACTCTTCCATTTTCTGTCTCTCCCTCTTCCCATCTCTCTCCCTCTCTCTCTCTCTCCCTCTCTCTCTCTCACTCTTTCTCTTGACCTCCCGTTAATCACTAAAGGTCTTACCGAGAAAGCTCATTCTATCGTGATGGACCAGCCACCTTCTCAGCCAGGCACTGTGTATAGTTGACCGCAGATGCGGACTCGGCACACCGGTTCTGCCTTTGACCAAACGGATCCTCAGTTTCCATGCAATCGATTCAACATCATTCCATCAACCAACTACGCTTTTGACCTCTCAAGACCCTGCGATAATTGCGTACTAACGAACAAATATGTTTCAAAGGTTAAGCGGTCTCTTTAGTCAGCTCCTTTGATTATGTGACTTCTTTACAGACGTGAGAATAATCATTTGACTTTTTCACCTCCTTAATAATTAATATTGTCTACCTGCTCGATTAATCGCGATAATAAATGAGCTTGAGCTTCGACACCATCGAAAGTGAAAGGGTTGCGAGCCTCAGGCTAAAATCAAATCGAATCGTAGCTCTCGGCTCAAGCAGAGAAAGCTGTGGTGTTTAGCATCGCAGCTCGCTCGAATACCCAAACGATATGCGCGTATAAGCTCTTCCGCGTCTTCATTTCATACTCTACCTCTCTCTCTCTCTCGCTCTTATTCTGTATCGCCTCGAGCAAACGTTCAGTGTACACATACACCGCAGTGCAAGTTACAGTCCGCCCGCCGGGCTTGTGTACGCTTCCTAATCGCTGTATTAACTCGGATTCGTCGACCAGAGTCAGCCTCGAGATCACTGTTATTGGCAAATTAGGACTGATTCCACTCGGTAAACCGAGACTGCTAATATACACCGAGAAATCAGGTACGTTCTTCATCCCTGTCAAAATTATCCAGCTCTATTTAAATTATTTCTCATTATACGATTGCTGCTCGATCAGACAAAGTTTTGCATCATTTTTTCGATCAAAAGTCGACTTTGCATTTATTTCGATGAATTTTCTAATCAGATTCGATTCCATTTTTTTAATGCGATAATTGAAAATACTTTTAGTCATTAAAGTGAAAAATTAGAGAACACCAAAGCCCTCCTTATTGATCTGCTGAGCAACCAATGTCTAGTCGTCATTATAGTGAGGAATTTGGAAATACCGAAGGGTCCTTATTGATTTGCTGATTAATGAATGATTAGAAATTATTTGTGAAAAGTGAATCGACGTCTAGAATAATATTTGGCCTTTGATTCAAGATTTTGTAAGCTTTAACTGCGGCAAACCTCAAGAAGCAAGGAATTGTTCGCACTAGGAAAATATCTCTCGGTTTATATATTGAAAGTGTTGCCGCTAGTAGATACGGATTTAAGGGGTCAGACGACGGTGCGTATAGAGACTCGCGTGGCGCATATCGTTTGTTGGTTTTGCGGTAGACCTTTAACGCTGCATTTCGCGTATCCTTATTCGGAAAACCTTTCGTGAATTTGGCCTCTCGTCCGAGCACCATAGCAGACAGAATCTCCTGTGGGAAAAGGCGCGGTACAGCCGCACCGTGGTTTCGTTTACACCCCGGTCTTTTGCGGCTTCATGAAGTAAAGACTTGGCTCTCTGAATCCGTGAAACCAACACGAATATTTTATTGTTAAAAAATTTGTTTTATTTCTGTTTCATTCTCGGGCTAATTCCTACGAATTACGACCTTTCCTGCTCGCAGCAATTGCATTTTATTATTTTTTTTCGCTTTTCCTCGACGTCTGCTCAGTGTACGGAAAAGTAATTCGCAGATGACAAAAGCAGCGAGAGCAGCTTTAAATATTAATCATCCCTGGGAAATTTGGATTCGGCTTCGTGCCTCGGGCGATCGTCTCAAAGTTTCGAAAGACTGAGAATCAAGCAGGCTGGTGGGAAGAAACTCGATAAATGAACTATGAATTCGACCTCATCCTTCTTTTCTGTATCGGTCGCACAGCCAACATTTTATATTATTGCCTGCAAAACCGTCAATTATTTACGTAACGATATGATTAGTTTATAATTCGGTAAATATTGTATTCATTTTCTTTATCATTTCCATTGTATTATCGTTTATTATATTAAAGTGCAAATAATAAAGTCGCTTTAGATATTTAGAGGTAAAGGATTTTCGCCTCTTGTCTCTTGCTGGGCTTTTGACATTGAGACGGAAGACTGCAAAGGCGTCGAGAACTTCCGACTTGGTTATTTTCAGTTCTCTCCTGCGTCGTCTTCTTCTGCTTCTTTCCTTGCCGGTGAGAAGATGTTGAGAAATTCTCTCGCCTTTTGCGAGTTTTGAGTCTCGGAGTGTGGCTCACCGAGCTCAGCTATTCAAGCCCTCTTTCACCCCCTTGGTCGCAGTCTCCGAGCTCTCTTTCTTTTTACCAACAGTCGAGAGAAAGCAAGAGAGAATAGAGGGGCGGTGAGTAAAAAAGGGTGTCGAGGGGAGGAGGGAAAGAGTTGGCTATCCCAAGACAATGATATCTCGGAAGAAGAAGAAGAGAGCTCACCGCCGCTTTACAACTCCCGACGGGCCAACACACCCCTATAGACGCAACCCCCGGCTCTCTCTTTTCTCCCTCTCGGTCTTTCACATCTCTCGTGTCCGTAAGATGCTTTTCCTCTAAGAGAAAACGCGAGGAAAATCCCCGCTTACCCGTGCGAAATTAATATCATAAATAATATCGTAAAAATACAGCTTTTGGGGAGGGGGCACTTCCAAAGAACGATGCAAAGTGCCCTTGGCTCTGTCTCGCTCTCTTATTCTTTCTCTCAGCTCAAGCTCGTCATTCTTCTTGCTTCTTGCTCATTGTGGTCCTGTGTCTCCCCGAGAAATACGCGATAAAGCGTTCCCCTGCGGTAAAATAAGACACCCCGAGAGAAACCACGAGAAGGAAATGAAAATTAGGAAAAAAGAACATTTCTATAGCCAAGAAACTTGTGCATTTTTTTCTTTTTCATTCCACCATCTTCCTTACTCTGCATCAGGGTTGAATCGTACGGAGTATCAGCCACTTCCTAACGCGATTCATGCTCAAATATCATCTGACCGAAACATGTGGCAAAATTTCCCCCTGCACTCCTCCCAAAATTCATATTTAAGGAGGTTTCCTACATACGACAATATGATAAGAATTTCATTCAATTTCGTGATAATATTCTTTACCATAAAATACTATGACACATTTTTTTTTCTATTTTTCGTCTACATAGTTGTCGAATTATTTGAGCTTACAATATGCAAAATAAAAACCTATATATATATTTCTTAGTCCTATGCATATGCGTGTAAACTCGAGTGCTCATTTGCTCGAAAACTACGAAGAAGAAAAATGTGAAAAAATGTGTATATTCAAATTTAATACTAAAGAGCATGTTGACGAAATTTCATCAAATTCTAATAACTTCGAATTTTCCTATGCTCTTAACATGGCAACATTGGTCGCCACTCTCCTTAAGTTCTTCAACGATTTGTTCTGAGGAATTAAATTCAGTCCCGACGCTTCGATTCACGAGTTTTTCACAGCTCTCTACGCCAAAAGATGAATAACCCATATATATTATAATGTCTACACAGACACATAGGTAAAAGAGCCTCGTTGACTTTATGCCTCTCGTCACCCAATGGCAATATAATCACACCTTGATGGTACAAAGCACCGCCGTCTACAACAGCCGCCGGCATAGCTTTTCCTCTGAGTCTCACCCACTTTATGCCTCTATCCTCATCCACCTTTGCTCTTGTATGTGGAAGGAAAACCCGTAGATGAAAATAGGGTTTGTACGGTTGCACTTGACAAATGTGTCCCATCAAATGCCGAGGTTTGGGACGCGATATGACGAATAGCATGCTCGTTATGAATTCGCGGAGTACACATCGGCTAATTCGAACTTATTGTCGTGTGATCAAAGTCAGCTGCTTTGGCGATGTGTCTTGATTATTCGGCTCGTAAAATTAACTTCTCAAGCCACAGGTAGCAGCCAATAAAACCTTGAAGTTTGAGTCGTTTATAAAATATTTCAATGATGGAAAATAAATGATTGCTGAGAGTTGGTAAAGAATTTGGAAAGTCCTCGTGTTGCACAAAATCTCAGCTCCGATGTGAAAGAATGTCTCTGCGCTCTCATTAAGTTTTTGGTCGAGTGCCAGTTGAAATCCCTCGTCACGGTCTTGATCTCAACTTCGGATAACCCGATTCTCAAACGGTTTGTCATTGGACGTTCCGAATAAGAGAGAAAAGGGTAAATTTTCGACGTTGCCAAGAGATTCCTCAGCTTCCAGCGCGCATTTTCCATATATACCTATACATTATTCGTATGAATTGTCTCACTCTAACTTTAGAGAGATTGCAGGTTTTCTTAAGGCGACAGAGCTTAAAGAAAGAGAGAGGGTGAAAGGGTTTTGGTATACCCGAGCCTCTCTGCCACTTAATGGAATTAAAAGTATGCTCGGCAAGATAGCAAGATCTCTTTATCTCTATCTTTCGTTCGTTATCTCTGTCTCTCTTGCCATGTTGTACGGAGACGTTTATCTCGGTGAGTAAGCTTCTTCTCGGTAACCGAGCCTCTTCCGAGCGCCCGCAACTTCTTTGCCTCAAATCTCCTCACCCTTCATTACAATTTAATTTTAATCGCCAATCCCCGATCCCATCTTCTTGTTTCCGAAGGAAAAATCTACTTTTTTTTTTCTCCATACTTTAAACTGTATTCCCTCGGCATTGGATTTGATGAGGAAATATGGAACTCGCTCGCCCATACGTGGAAATACTTCGCTTTTATTCTCGATGTGCGTTCTTCCCTTTCTCTTTCTGCCTCTGGCTGAATAACCACCGCGTCGTTATCACCGCACTTCCGGTTTCGGTCGAGACCATACAAACGAGAAGGGTGGAATAGTATCGACCAATAACTCACAAAAGGGCATATCAGCAGACTTTTAAAACGCCTCTGGTTCAGCCCGACAAAGCCCTTTTAGTTTCCATCGTTCACAAACCGCCACGAGACACCCTTCCGTTAACTATACGTTGAAATATTTTCAACATACACATGCACGAGCTCGGAGGATAAAAGGGAAATGCTGCTGCTGGTTGCCGGAGGCTTTCTCTCGGAGTCCTCGGAAACGTACGATATCTGTTGGTAAATGGGTCAGAAACTATGATCTTGCGTGAGTTTCCAAACGATGTAACATGCTCCCAAGCCAAATTGGTTGCGCCGCACAAACTAGCCAAATCGTTTGGCTGACTAACGCACTCCGCCGAATACATATTCCGATAATGAAGAATCTACAAATTTTATGGACTTGCTATACTTTCATGATGTTCTATTGAATGGAACGGCCGTAGGTATTTCGTCGCTAATTATTTTCCACGTCTTATTAATAAATTGGAAGAAAAAATGCAAATTTTTAAGGAAAAAAAATGATACGGAGGGTATTTGGAAAATTTGATGATTATTTCCTGAAAATTTGGCTGCCAGGAGGTGGCATTTCCTGTCTACTAACCCGAGAGGAATGCTGATCTATGAAATGTAAAATACCTGCTTAAGAGCATCGAGTTCTTGCGGTGTCAGAGGATTTCTGTCTCACTCTTTCAAAACTAGTCTATCAGAAGGTCACGTTGAAAATTCGAGGTCTATGGCGTGTGGAATTTGGCGCTTCTCTTGACGAGCGTTGCTGTGGGCAAAGAGGCCAAGAATGAGAGGGAACATGGTGTGCCAATCTATCTGGCTTCTATCGTTGCCCTCGGATGATTAACACGACGTAGAATTCCGTGAAGATATTCGTGGATCGTAAGGGTTTGGTGGCTGGCAACGGGTCCATACTTCTCTCTCATTTCGTTTCGACCTCTTCGTCTTTTCCGCTCTTTCATGTATAAGCAGCCACGAGAGAGAGGGAGAGAGAGAGAGAGGAAGAGGGAGGTCGAAGTGAAGATAACCGTTGGCACAGGACGGGATGAATAATGAAGTAACTCTCGCGTCTTGGGCCGGCAACTCCTTCGCGCCCAAACATTATATTTCTATATCTATAACAATTGGCAACCCCTTTCCCTTCCGCCAGTGTAGGTCGACCCCGCGAGAGATTAGTCCTGAGTTATGGCGTTAAGATCACATCTAATTGTATCAGTCCAACCGCCTTCTATCTATCTATCCATCTGTGCGAGCCTCGAGCCAAAGAGGACCAGAGAGAAGACGCGACGATACTCCGGTTAACTTGCTTATAGGAGACTCTCCAATCTCTCTATATGTGCGCTATATTGTTGTACGTATACGATCGAGCGATATAAAATTAACAAAAACGACCCGAGCTCCTGGCTTTAACGTTGCTGAGGAGTCTCCCTCAAGCCCTTTTGCCAGGCACCCTTCGCCATACAAACCTGTAACCCCGAACAGGATCTCCTTTCGTCTGTTCCGCGCCATTGACCGGGACCTTAAACAGTTGCCACAGGGAGTACACCAGAGATTCGCTTGCATTTGCTTAATCTCTCGATCCACTCCTGACCGCACAACCCCCTTGCTTACCTCGTTCCACCCTCCTCATAGGATGCCCAGGAACCCACCAAATAGCTAATTCCTGAGGTAGGCCGACGAGCTTTCCTGGATACATGAATTTATTCTCGACAAACTTTCAATTCTTATAAGAATTCTCGTTTATGCTGTTATATATACTTTCCATGCAAAAATAGTCAACAGAAGTTTGCTCCAATGTTACAACCATTTCGTTGTGTAGTCTCTCGGCTAAATACATCCTTACCGCGTCTTATCTTTGCCTCAACGTCCACAAGACGTTGTCCGTAATAGTTTCCTTCGGGCTTTCTCTTCATCCCCCCGTGAATTCACTGTATTACGGCTACGTTTAATGGACCAACACTGACGCAGAGCTCAACCAGAATCACCGGGCAAGGGACTAGGTTTGGGATTGCAGGAGGGTTGTTACATCCCTTGTACCTTGTACCGGGTGTATTTTATTCGGATCTGCCTCATAAGTCAATGAGAATCACGAGAAATATTCGAATAGCTATAAAAATTCGTTTTTACAATTAAATTAAAAAATTCACAAGTTTTCGGACGTGCTTTTCTTTCGCTCTGTCGAGACTGCGATCTCATTCGTATTCCCGGACACCCTGTATTACTCTCAGACGGTCTCCTCTCTTCAAGGAATCTGTAGCAACGGCTCAGACCAAATTCTATGCGCCGATCCCAGTTGGGCTATATTTGAGAGAGCAGAGAACGAGCAAGGAGCTCGAGGATGATCACTGGGCCCGAGTCACTAATCAAGACGCATGATTATAGGGCCTTGATCGCCCTCACCAAGAACCAAGAATCACCAACCTAACCCGAATTATTCCCCTAACGTCGCGCGATACCTCTCCGATCTTTACTCGTTTTTCCCTCACGATCATAAACTCGCAACGCGAGAGCAAATAATTTCGAAAATTGCTGGGCCATCTAATTCCTCGACACTGTTTCGTACTTCCGAGACTTTCCACCATAAACATTTTACTTTTTACATTCGAAATTCAAAGAATTTTCTCTCCTCCTGAAAATATTAAAACGTTAAATGTTCCAGGATTTTTTTGGGCCGAAGGAGGAGAGTTTGATTTTTTAATCGAACAGAAAATCAAAGAGATTTGACGGATTGTTCGTAAACGCTGCTTAACACCTCGGCTAAATTTCTCTAGCCTTGTAGAGCAATTCCCGCTACACATACTCCCCATTCCACATATATACACCATTTGAGGTTGCGTTAAGCAAGTTAGCACGACCCCTAACGCGAATCGTGTTAAATTATGCTCAGTGTTGAAGCCGGGTGTGCGCTTCTGTGCACACACACGCAGGCATATACGCGGCTTCGAGTATAGACACTTGTGCGAGGTATGCGTGTGGAAGAGGATGGCGCAAATTTCCTCGGGAGAGTAATTCTGATCGTTTGGTTAGAGCGCATACCGCGGAATCGGCTCGAGCAAATTTATTGTTATCAGTTTCACGATTTTATATCAGCGGATTTTTTTGTTTTTATCGATTTTTCCAATTCTTGATGAAAATTCGATCCTCGGAGGAGCAACATCAAACCGAAATAAGAGATTAGATGAGACTCGAGAAATAGACACGATAGAACGTTAATTTCGTTTCCACAGCTAAAGGTCCAAGCGAGTCCGCCAAAGGCTTCGCTTAATCTTACGTGAGCGTCGAAGCGTCGAATTCGCAGCAGGGATTTGCCCCACGGGCTAGAGAAAGCACCACCGAGCCCCTAAAGGGTTCACGGGATGAAATAGGTTGTAAGGGGGGTCAAAAGCTCGTTTGGCCTAGCACTGAGGTCAATTTCGTGGTGCACTACCAAAGACGAGAGTAGAAATTCTCTCCTCGTTCGTCTGCATCCCTTCGGATCATTCGTTTATGTGCCAGTCTTTGCTAAAATCAGTCTCTTCGAAATTACATCGAAAGAATCTCTGCGTGCAAATTAAAAAATATTTTTGTCAATTTAGGACTTTCCACATGAATTTTCAAACTTTTTAGCAAGAAGAGCAAAACGTACAGCTTTGTAGAATATTTGAGTTGGAATTTCTTAACATTCTTAGAGGGACGAAAACCGATGAGGGTTGAAGAAGACTCGCGTTTGCTTTTATTTAAATTGTAAGTTAGACGCAGCTCGTATGAGAAGGAGAGACGAGAGGGGAGTCGGGAGGGCCGTTGAGTAGGCCAAGCTTTTAGCGAATGGAAAAAATGTTTGCGCTAAATGGTTCGATCCCATATGGAAATGAGGCGATTCCTTCCTCTCCGAATTCCGTTACAGATCCTCCGCATAAGACGTTTTGACTTTTCAATACTTTTTCTTGGCGTTCGTACGTGTCGCAACGTTCAACTTACTTTTTCACTCTGTGATCTTTGACTTTTTCACTCGTTGCTCTTTGCGAATTCGCTCAAACGTACGTGATTCCACGTCTCGCTGCCTTCCACAGACATGACATTTTCCAAAGAGCCGGAAACTGCCTCAAACGCACACCAACCCACATACACACATATATACAAGTAATTCAGGGGAGATAAGAGATTCTTGCAGGAAAATACTTCCCGATCTATGCTCATGAAACATTGCGATCTCACTGAATCAACGCAACCCCATGATAATAATTCTATTCGCTGTCAACCAGTCCTAGACCGAGAAGAACATCGACAAGAATTTAGCCACGAAGCTGAAGCTCGCAACGTTGTAATGCAACGGAAAATATTGATTTTTATTTACGAATTGTTTAATTTTTTAAATAATCCACATTTTTCGAGCCGATAGATTTTTTTGAGGCCAGAAACCGATCGTTTTATCGTCACAATTAAATTCTTAATTGAAATAATGAGATTTGCCAAAGGAAAAAAAAGAATTTCGTTGCATTCGAAATGCAACGTCATCCACGAAGCGGCACGGACGATAATTTTTTATCTTCAGAATTTAATTTTCATGATAAAACGATCGGTTTTTGCTCCCAGGAAAATGTATCGCCTCGAAATATTAGAATCATTTAAAAAATAAAAAAAACTATCAATAAGAATCATCAACATTTTTCATTGCATTCCAACGTTGCGAACTGCAGTATCATTTTATTTCTCATGTGTCCACAGGACGATATTGTCACGAATATTTGAGAATATGAATTCCTTTCATTTCGTTCGGACTTTTCAAGCCTCCGGATAATCATTCGAAAAAAAAAACGAATGATCGTACGAGCCTGGATTGTCTCTTACGAAACAAAAGTAGTAGAAGCTTGCAGCGAAATTTGCGTACATGAGGTTGAAGGCTGGCGCTTTTTCTCGTCGTATCTGAGCAGCAGTAGCGAAGCGATACACAGGTGTATTGGTGCCTAGAGGCTTGTGTATGTTTGGAAGACTCACACCTCTGTCTAAAAGTTGCTCGCTAATGCCAAACCCCGTCGGGGACACACGGGGATTGCACTGTTTCGGGGGATGACACAGTGGGGGTGGTAGTGTTTCCTGCCTCTTCCCCTTGCCTTGGTACCTTCGCTTCACCAAAGTAGCGAGAGCAACGGTGTGAGTGAGGGCGAGAGGTCCACATTTGCATACTCGTCAGCTGTGCTTCCTTCAACTTTTCCACGCGACACCGCCACCCCTCGACCCCCTATCCTTTCTCTTCCACGCGTACCCTCTCACGCGATTCTCTCTCCACTCTCTCTCTCTCTCTCTCTCTCTCTCTCTCTCTCTCTCTCTCTCTCTCTCTCTCTCTCTCTCTCTCTCTCACTCTCTCCTCGCCTATGCCACTCGAAATGACGTAAAACGAGGGACGGCTCGCAGATCCCTGCATCCCTCGCACGACCAAACTCTTTCTCTCTCGCACACTTTAAAAACCGAAATCATCTCTCACACTGATTCTAGTTCTCTTTCTAGTCGACGTAGACACAAAGAGGGTTTTCGAAAAGTTACTACGTACAGATTTATTATATAAATATATATAAACATACGTCTGTGTGGGTGAGAGTGTCTCTGTATGTTTATATGTTCGCGTGCATAAATGTATGTATACAAAGATATATAACGGTCTCACGGCGGGGAGAAAAGCAGCCGTGTATTTCTAGTCCCGATTCATAATTGCAAATTTCCCTCTCGTCTTATTTATGCAGCCCCCTCCACTCCCTCACTCTCTCTCTCTCTCTCTCGCTCTGTATATTTTCTCGCCCCTTTCTCCGACGTCGCGTACTCTTTACAATGGAGAAAATGGATTTTTGGGGTTCTCCGAGTCTTCATTTTTTTCCTACGCCCAAACCTCATTACGCCTCGAATCATCTTTACCAAGAGATCTCTGCGAGTTCCTGGATTTCCCACATCCAGTGATTCAACTCTGAACATTTCACTCCAGCCCCGTCCGTTGTGTACAGTCAAAAAAAAATATTGATAGACAAATAAATTAAGAATATTTCGGAGTTTGGGCGTAAAAGAGCGAGAGAGAGCACGAGGAAATCAGTCCTAAACTGGCTGGCTGCTTTACGACCCTCGTATCGAGTTATGAGAATCTTTGGAGACTGCCACATGCTTCTCGACTCTTCCTCCGATCGTTGTGTCGTCTTTTTCTTGAGACAAAACGGAGTCGGCTCACGTGCGAGAGACTTTTGGCCCATACATTTTCACTTTGGCACACGTGTGTCCTTTCTATAGTCTTTCCTTAGGAAGCTCTCGCCCGGAGTTTGCAGCCGTTACGAGCAAGGGAGAAAGAGATTCGCAACACGACAGAGCTCTCCCACTAAAACTCCTTGTTCCCTTCGCAATTCCGTCCTTGTTTCACGATACAAAAGCTCTCTCCGCCTACCAAACGATGTAACATTATGCCACATGACTCTTTTTTCACCTCCTCCATTTTTTTCAACCCCTCGAACCCATAGCCTTTTTTTTCATCCTCATGCTCTCTTATCCTCGTCTCATACGACGATTCCAACGAAATGGAGATACAATGATGCACCCTGCTATGCATTATGGATGTTCCTACCCGGATAAACCACGTAAGGAAATTCACTTTTCTCCTCGACTTCACGCACGGACAGTGAATTTTCGGGGCTTTCCTCTTTCGCTCCTAATTTGTTTCACATCGCCATCCAATGGTCACTCTCCAAATACGTTGGAATTACCTCGACGCAGCCTCGAACAAGTAATAACGCTCGGAGACTCCGCCGCCAACATCAGAGACTGGGAAATCTCGCACGGAATATATTTCTCGTTGACACTTTTTCTACGGTGTTTACATTTTTTACAAAAGTATCGCCTCGATCCTCAGGCCAAGGATCATGGCTCTAGAGTCCTGCTTACATTTTCGTGAAATATATTTACCGCCCTCGTCGCTTCTATTCAAATGTGGAAAATCCTGCCCGAAAATATATCGCGATAAGCTCCGAGACGGTTATGCCTGCGACATTGTTGTCCAAACGCACGAAAAAAAAAAAAAAAAAAAACAAAACAAAACGACGAAATTTTGAAATTATTATGTCGCGGATTCGAGACGAGAACTTTTGTTTGCTAATTACTCGATTTGGAGAAACGTGTTTTTTTTTTGTAATTTCGAAACTGCAACCCTTTTCTCATTATCTCTATGTTTCTGTGTCGAACAGTTAATATATATAAAAGCAGAAGGAGTTTCGTACCGTAATGACGTTTGGTTTATGGGCCGTTAGGGCTGCCAGATACTTTAACTAATTGTATAATTGCTCGGGTATGTATATCGCGAGCTAGAGAGAGGGAGAGAGTTGTAGGTTGACATCGGAGCGTTTTAGCTTCCACGATTTTTGTCGTTCGCGGTTTTTCAACCCCCTTTCCTGGGGAGCTTGAGTAACGAAGAGACTGATAGTGAGAGAAAAAGGGGTTGAAACATCGTGACGGCGATGATTTTTTTTTAAGCTATTCCGAGACGTGGACGCGCGTGCCTCTAAAAAGGCTTCAAGCCCCAAATCCCATCGTGTCTGTGCTCTACGACCTTCAACCCCGAATCTCATTCTCCCTCTTTTCGCTTAATTCACCGAGAGCGCTAATTGCGAGCGTTTTAATTCTCTCGGAATTCAAATGAGACGAAACAGATTCACACTTTGTTGTTGTTTTTTTTTTTTTTTTTTTTTTTTTTTCTATTGAAAAAATATCTTTCGTAGTTTTTTGTGTCGCGATGGCGGATTGTATTTTATACTATGAATTAATCGATACTATTTCCAACCCTCTTCGTAGATTTTCTTACTCATTCTCGCCGATTTTCCCGAGCTCCGAAACTTTCGTCTCAATTTCATTGCTTTTCATACGGATACGCGTATGTGTGCCTTTCTGTTCCGTTCACAGGGTAGAAAATTCAACCCCTACAACGTCGGATTCTCTCTCGTTCTCTTTCTCTCGGTCCACATTGACTCTTTCCATGTGAACCGGCCCAAGAGAGAACCAGGGCTTCCTCAAATATTTGCTCAATCACCGCAAAGACATTTCACTAACTTGGCGACTATGGATCGAGGAAACGGGCTCATGGAGAGGGAGATTTGAACGCAGGGTTCTCTCTCTCTCTTGGTTTTGGTTTCTCGGTCGTCTATACTTCCTACTATATACGGAGGGCGGGGAAATCGCCCGAGGAGAAGACCACCATCGTCACCACCACGAAGACCCACCGCGAAGAGTCTATACGCGACGTGCGAAACCGTTTCCTACGATCCACTACGTTTCTAAGTCGTGAATTTATGGGATATTCCACAAAGGTAGCTCTCACGACTGAACCGTTTTCAACGACAAAATCTATACAGATTTCCTCCGAATATTCCGATAATTTTCGGTTACCGAGCCGCTGCTGCATGTTTCGTGGCTTTATTTTCCGGAGAATACGACCGGATCCCGATGAATGAATCGTCGATTCATTGAATCAAACAATTCCTACGTGTGGACTAAAATTTTTTTTTTAAATCGCTCAAAATAGCTCAAAGTTAATTTTCTCCTTCATATACTCGGTCCTTCTTGACTGCTGGAAGTTGAACGAGATTAGCAATTCATGACGGAGCGTGGTTATTGTCGTGGGGAGTTGTTTGCCCGCATCTCACATTTAGGCACGCAGAGTGGCGAGACACAAAGGCAATAATAATAATTAAGAAAGATCGCAACGTGCGGCGTAGCATATTTGGGGAAGCTGAATATCGCGGCTTTTCCTTTGGCACTACTTATATTCGCTTACTCTTATTTTTTTTCCTTTCCTTTTTTTTATTTTTTTTTTTTATTAATTTACTCATATTCTCTCCCTTCGATATTTCCTCTCTTTACTGTCTCCATCTCGGTCTTTCTCATTGCTCTCACCTAATCTCGCAACGGTACTTGTTAAAAACGCCCGTGAATATAAAGAGTTGCATTATTAAAGAAGTTGGCGAAATGTGACTGTAAAAAGAAAAGTTTCGAGGCGGCCGAGTAGGGAGAAGGGAAAACGTCGAGGGCGACGAAAGCAACAAGCACGAGAGAGTAATAGGAGAAAGCGAGAGAGCGAGAGGGAAAGAGGCAGGAGAGGAAAATGTTTTTTTTTTTCCTCCTGCAGTCGTGAATGACGACACAACTGAGAATAGAGTAAATTGTGGAGGTTGAATATGAAAATGTGAAGGAAAATAATTCGAAAGGTTTCAACAAATATTTTCGCGTGTCTTTGGAGATCGAGAGGGTTACGAATTCAGACATTTCGTTAATTAAATTTCGCTCCCAAATCCCTACAATGACAATGAACTGGCGGAATTTTTGCTGGCAAATAAGTGTGAAAAAAAAACGAAGAAGATAGGACAAGAACCTCGGCGAAATATTGCCAGAGATGCTCGGAGAAACGTACAAGAAAGGCAACGACGCATAATTAGCATAACGACACTAATTAAAATACAAATGGAGAGTTTTAGAGGGCGGTACCAAACGGGTGACTCATTATCGTCGCCAATTCTGCCGGTTCTTTTACTTTCACTCTCTCTCTCTCTCTCTCTCTCTCTCTCTCTCTCTCTCTTTCCCTCCGTTTTCTTCTGTATCTTTGACTGTTGGTCCTTCTCTCATTTCATTCACTCATCTCGAGGCTTTTCTCGACTCCGTTTACCAAGACCTAATTATATTTAATCGCTCGAGGATTCCCTATTGCCCAATTGCTCGAGATCTATGAGTCATACAAATTATACTTAGCTACAGTCAATTTATTCCGAGTCTCGTAGGTCAGTGCGTTTACATATGAGATGAAACACAGCCCATTGACCACTCATAATACGATTCTTTTTTCTTCTCCCAATCTCAATATAATTCACTTGATTACGAGCGAATATGAGAAATCTTCGTGATCATTTTATTATCCGAATTTCCTTTCATTTCTCGTATGATGTTGAGCAAAAAAAAAGATGCGATCCATGCTCAACTGGCAATCGCAGAAAAAGGTTGGAAAAAAAATGGATATCGTCAGTATCCGGAGGGCGTTATATCACGCACGATTGCCCACTCCGGAGAGACTTTTCCTATTTTTTATTCTTTTACTTGCGCTTTTTTACGGTTACCCAGAATCTTATGGAACAGAGTAATTCCTTTTCTCTCTCTTTTTCTCTTTCGCTGTGCTTTGGATTCGATGGTTACGTCCTCGATCCATACAAGCTATAGATTCTCTTAAATTCTATATCGTAAAGCATTCTATTTGCTCTTAGAAATACATGGTTTGTGAGACAAGCCAGAATACGCTTTTGGTCGGAGCCGGCTTCGATCTAAGTAAGAAAATCGAGATAACCCCTATAAATATGATTGGAGGATCGTTGCATTTACCACCCCTACTGAATTTTCTTCCCCCTCGTGTTTTCTCCATCTTTATCACTTTTGTACCCTCGTATATAAGAGAATTCTACTCGTTCACTCTTTCTTTCACCTTTTATACGTGCGAGTCTCTATTCTCTTTCACTTTCCCTTCGTTCCTTGCCATTCTGTCATTCATGCCAGGCGAAGGATCAGCGCGCTACGAGTACGCAGCACACGCGATTTCTCTGCCTTCGAACCCTCACCCCTTTTCCCTTCACAAAGTCTTCTTATGCCCTTGATCCCTTTACGACCACGTTACGAAGAGATATTCGATCGGGTATTTTCTTCTCCCTCTTTCTCCCTTTTCCTTTCGCTCTCTCTCTCTCTCTCTCTCTCTCTCTTTTTCTCTGTATTTCCCAACGAGTTGGCAAGTCTACGAGCTAGACAACGCCTTTCATCCGAAGAAAGTCAACCGGAATCTCTCCAAAGTCTCAATGTTATATACACCGAGTATACTTACTAGCCTATACAACTAAATTCTGCGTCTCGAGAATTCTAATTGAATTCTTGCTCTTTCTCTCTGCGTCTCGCTCGCTCTTCCCGCTCTATTTTTCTCTTTTCTCTATGATTGGAAGTCGGACCGTTGAAAAAGTGTGCAAAATGATGATGCCGAAGTTTAGAACGTTGCAAAAAAAAAGGAAAATATTTATTCTTATTGACAATTTTTTTATTTTTTAAGTTATCAGAATTCTTCGAGTCGATTAATTTTTCTGGGCCCAAAAACCGATCGTTTTATCGTTACAATTAAATTCTTAATTCAAGTAATGAGGCTTATTGGCAAAGAAAAAAACGAATTTCGTTGCATTTCAACGATGCAAGCTTCATCGTGCATAAAATCGCTCAAATCTCATTTGATAAAATTCCATTCAATTCCATAGTGGATTTCTATAAATATTTTGTCAATCGAACGCGTGGGGCTGATGAATATATTTGAGTTTTGTAGTAAAAGTGGATCGTAAGGTTTATTTGCTTTTTGTTTTTTTGTTTTAATATCCAAGTAAAAAGATCGACAGCGGTCTCGAAATCGGCCTTAACCACGACTTGTTGTTCCAAGTCGTAAGGAGAGAGTGGGAAAGAGCGTGAGACACAGAGAAATGAAGTGAGCTGGAGAGTCGTTAAAAAAGGCGAAGACTCGTAAAGCCGCGGGTGGATGAAACGCGTGGACGAGATAAGAGAGAAGAGAAAACGAGGGCGGTTGGAAGAAAAAGATGAAAGGAGAAATCGCAGCGGACATTTTGAGACTGCCGTGCACGTAGAGTTAATCCTGAGCTTTTGACGGGGTTTCTCATATACAACATATATATATTTGAACCCTCGTTCGTCCATAGAACACATAGCAGCGAATGAACGAACGAGCATCCCCCAGCTGCTTGCTTTCTGCCTTCTCGACTCTCCGCTCTTTTCGGTTGACACTTAATTTCCGTTATTCGTACGCGGCCGGCTGTATAAATGTATATAACGATTCGTACTACGCTTTCTCGCTTTATGTCACACTCCAAAACCCCCTCCTATGCTCCAGCCTCTCCTTGGAGCACAGTCTCTCTCTGTTAGTCACTCTCTATCTCCTTATTCTCCCAGTTTAACCACCAGCAATAATCATCGCGACTTGGGTGTAAAAACTCAACAAAACGAGAGCACGCTGATTTCTCTCGTTGTCGCCATGGAACGTGAACTTTCCACGTTACACCTTCCTGTATCCTTAGATCCGGGCATTTTTTTCCCGGTGAAAAAAGACTCCGTAAGTTCAGATATTGTCAAAAGTTTGCGAATAGTTAAGCCTCCGGTATAGAAAGAACATTGCTTTCGATTGTATAACGCGTTATTCTTGTCGCATTCTCCTCTGTTTTTCAATAGCACCTCCGCTTTGTGTAAGCACCATTTTCACTTTACCTATTCATCCAGCATACACATCGCACAGTTTGCATCACAAACCCCCATGCTAGAAGTTCTGTGTGTACTTCCTACTGCTGGGATCGCAAGGGCCTTCGTCCTCAGGGCCAGTGTGCCGAACGTAAAGCGATTCCTCGGGCGAAATTTAATTAAAACAATCAAATTATGGAAGGAGCCAGCGACGATGGGTGAGCCACGTCTGAAGGAGTAACGAAAGAGAGAAACAGAGGGAGTGCCAGTGCGAGAGAAAACCAGGAAAGAAAACAGAGCTCTCTGGTCCAGGCGGAGCTTGGATAAGATTTTCTTCTCTACCTGTTTCTTGCTGCCCTCGCCCATCCACAATTCCTCATTTAATTTTTCACCGCTGGTACTTATTTTCATTCCATGACCTTCACCCGATTCATGTGAATCTTAATTTTTCCATAAAATTGCATTTCCCAAAAGGTAAATCATTTTTCTTACACGACGTAATTACTCGATGAGTGAAAACGACATTGTATCATCAGCTCGTGGGAATCCATGTCGTAGATAAGCCACAAAATATCGAGGAAGGTTCAGGGTGAAAGATAAAAATCACCCCTCTCGTTCGGTTCGTAAAAAAAGGACCAACGCGTGATCTAAAATGAATGAAACTTAGTGAGAGGGCGAGAAGCGTGAAAACCCAGACATCACAGATTCTCATGTGCGTCGTTTCACTCTCTCTCTGGCTCTTTCTCTTGCCTGCCCTCTCGTTTTCCGAAGTCGTGAGGATTACATTGTCATAAAATCACTCGTGGAATTTACATGAGGAGTGGTGTTGTCCGCGCTTTATTTCACTCTCAGTAGACGGTGCAATAAAATATTGATGCGGAGGACATTTGAATCTTGGGAAATAAAGAGAAGTGCCTCGAAAAATATATCCGAAAATTTGCATCTCGTACAAAGCTCTCGGCCTGGCTTCACCTGACCTTTTTTGTTTCATTCGTAAACTCGAACTGCTACAGCGTACGAGGAGGGAGAGGAAACTATACAACAATGTGACTTGGAGAGTCCAAATTCCATGACGAAGCTAAGAAGAGCGTAAGGGTTTGGTAGTTAAAAAAAAAAGTTTTTGGGATCTTTGAACGTCATTCGGTCACATTAGCTCGTGGAACGTCTGAGCTTGTTGCCAGCTGGCAAATTGCCGCGCAGTATTCTCGATCGAGGCTTCGCATTGTATTTTGCGGAGCCAAACAGCGAAACAAAGAGAGCGAGAGAGAGAGAGAGAGAGAGAGAGAGAGAGAAAGAGAGAGCTCCGAAAAGCCACCCGCACGAAAGCCTCTCTTCTCTTCGACCGCCGAACCACTCGCGAAATATTAATTAACGTTATTAACGCGTCCTTTACTTTCCTCCTTCTGATGCCGTAAATATATATAAGCATCGAGGCTCCCAAGATGGAGAGAGAAAAAGGGGGTTGATGGTATACGATGCAAAGCGAGTGTATTTCACATTCTCTCGTCGCTTCGACCGCTACCTCTCTCTCAGCTCCTCTGATTTGCCCTTCCCCACTTTCAGCCACCGATCCCTCAGTGCCTGAAAACCGAGAGAGAGGCAGACGGAGAATTGAGGGACTGGGAAGAAAAAAAAAACGCCCCCGCACATTATCGTAAATCATCGTTTTCCAATAACGCGCTCTGCCAAGCCTCTTCACCGTTCTCCGGCCTGACGATCGTACTCTCAAGGCTTAGAGATCTCAGCATCTTCTCCGTGGACCAGTTGTTTGTTTTTTTTTTTATTTTTTTTTTATTCCGATGCCTTGTTTTTTTTCCCGAACTTCCACCTTCATATCGCGAGTTTTTTTTCCAAATCAATCGAATCTACAGCTAATACGATACACCGGTGATAAAATCCTCGAGCCAACTGAGTAACAAGTATTTTTCGAAGCACTCTCGGCGAAAGCACTTTACAAAGGAAGCATGTGAATAGAAATAATGCAATTGATTCTCGTTTCTCGATGCCTGTTCCGATGGATAGAGACTTTTAACTTCGTTGGAGCTGAACTCACGCTTCACCTCTCAGATTCCTTTCAAACTCCAGCAGCATCTCGGCTGTCAGTTCCATGACCAATGGAGACGCGAAAAAGTGAGAAAGCAAAGAAAAATAAAAGTCAAACTTTGTGAAGTGATGTTCGAAAGAGCGGTCAGGATAGTTGGTCGTGCGTGATGTACCTTGAATCAAGATTTCCGGGCACGTGGTCAAAAAGAAACGAAAAACATCTCGGTATTCCGGAGTTTTCATTGGCGCAAGAGGGCGAAATTTCATTTGCTCATACATGCCAGGAAAGCCTTAACTCCGGCAGCCTCCCTGCTCTTGGAAATCAATTATGTTAACCGCTGAAGAAACATCTTCATTTTGGAATGTCCATCAAAACAAACTCTGCAGGAATAAGAAATTTTAGATTCTCAGGCTTAGAGCTTGTCATCTTTGAGGTCGAATATGTTGAAGCATTTCCTTCGAGCTCAAGAATGCTTGCGTGCAAATTATAATTCGATCACTTCTCCTCATGCTTCGCTGTCGTTAGGAATTTCCACTCGATCTCATATCGATTGTAACTCGTAATTATCATCATTAATAACTATACATAAAACGTTCGATAGTCGTTAAGGACGTTGCTGAGGTGGTTTCGTGTCGTGATAAGTAAAAAGTTGGAAGGGTGTCGTTAATACACATCGTCGTTCTCGTGTATTCCTTCGATAAATCTGATTACACGGCCATTATCAGGCTTCACTTTGTCATTCCAAACAAAAGAGAGAAAGAGGAGAAGGGATGAGGGAATTGTGGGGTGTGAGAAAATCAAGACTATGAGGAACGACTGCAAGGCAATGTTCAAGGTGGAAAATAGTGTCTCTGGTGTCTTGAGAGTTGAAAGCACGCCAGAGGCTACGACGAGCCCTTTCTGAGTATCACTTGGGGTCGCAGTCCGTTGCGTCCCCGTTCGGAGGATAAAAAATGCTCATTGTCTTAGGGGCTGGCCTACCGAAAATTTATCAAAAGATTTCTTTCGAGAGTCAAGCCAACATTAATTTTCAATCCTACAACAATTAACCCCAAATAATTGCTCCAATTTTTCATACCACACGCCGTGCCTAGCATCACAAAGACCCAAGCAGGTTCCAATAGAATGCACCACGATTACAAAAAAGACTGGTGTCTTCTGAATGCTTATTATCGTCGAGAACGATGTTGAAGTTTGCATCGTCGAAATGCAACGAAAATCGATTATTTTTTAAAGCGTGCTAAATTTTCGGAAAGTAATTTTTAAAAATAGTGGGCCAGACGTTTTTTGTCATTTAAAAACTGAATTTACTAAAAAAAATTTTTTAAAGTTGATTCATTATGAACATAATGATTGAAAAATCAATTTTACGTTTTGTTTCGGCCAAGCAAACTTAAAAAGGGGGGAGGGGGGGGGGGCCGGAAAGTGGACAGAAAATAATCGAGGACAATGACACCGGGAAAATTTTTTAGGGATCATCTGTGATGGTCGAATCGGAGGATCTATATTTAGTGAAAATTGCATCATCGTCCAGTACTCCTGGAAAAAAAAAAGAAACAGTGAGTATGCGAGGGCGAAGAGGGGTGAGAACTGGCAGAAAAGTCCATTGAAGTCTCGGTCCAGAGAGAAGCCCTCGAAGGAGAGGCCCTTTACAAATGCGGATTGACGAGTGGAATACCGGGGGAAGAACGGCGAGGTAGCTGGAATGCGCATTTTTACTAAATTAAAAAGTATCGTGTGACTGCGTTGGCATTGGCGATGTATATGTATGGATGTTGAAATACCTATATGGTAAAAGCGGCTTATATATGTTGTTATATTGGAGGAGAAAAGGTTGGAGTGTATGGAGAACGCGTGCCTATGCCACGTTCCGTTTCTAAAGCGTTCTTAAAGCATCGGCCCATCCCCTAACGAAAGCAAAGCCACCGGAGCTTCCGGACTACCCTTAACCCTCTCGTTCGCTCTTTTCTTTATTTTATTTTTTTCAAACCCTCGACGATTCCGCAAACTCGTCTCTCTCTCTCTCTCTCTCTCTCTCTCTCTTTTGCTCATGTTTTTTCTCTCTCTATTTCGTCGTGCTTACTCGCCCTCGTGCCAGCCTCTCGACTCCTCGAGTCCCCTCCGAAATTGCTACCCTTGTTTGCGTTTAATGCTGCGCTATTTTTTTTCCTTCTTTTTTTCGGGCGCGTTCTTTCTCTGGCTTCTGGCTTGGCTCGATCTTCTACGTGGCTTTTTTTCAACTCGCTCTCCCTCTCGCTCTCTCAGTCCTTCCGACTCTTACCTTCGCTCACTGGACGCCGCAGAAAAGACGTACTCACTCGACGGATATTCCCACAAGCTACAAGTCAGAGAGGGATGCTTTGCTCATTTTCGCTGTACTCCATCGTGTTTCATTCGCGAGATGAGATATTATGAGAGGGAGTATAACGAGGAATATATCAGTCGGAAGGAGAAGGAGATTGAGAAGAGGGGGACGTTGGAAAAAATTAAAATCGCAGTCGCCACTCCGTTCTACCCTTGACTCAACTCCTGATTTTTTTTATCTTGTGCTTTTCTCCTCATGCCCCTTCCCCTTTGCTACCTTCGCTGTCCACTCATCTCTTGTTCTCCCAGGAAATATATTTCTCGTTAAAAACAAAATCTCGCGAAACCACAGATTTTATATACATTGTTTTTTCCTCCTTTTATTATTATTGTTATAAGTGCGAGGAAGAGGGTCGTTTCTCATCAGGACACATGGTAATGTGAAAAATTATTTGTACGAGTGTCCAGCGGGCCTGCGAAAAGGTGGCAAGCCAGCAACATAAAATTTACACGCTGCCCGAAACGAATAAATAAAAGATGAAAAATAAAAAATAAATCCAGCGCGTCTTTCCGCGGCCACCCCCTTGGGTTAAAGGGCTCGCTGCTTTGAGAGGGTGCCTCACTTTTTTCTCTTGCTCTCTCCCTCTCTCGCTCTCTTTCTCGACGTTCGAATCGAGCCCTTTGTTGCAAATACTTTGTCGGGGGCGACTGCGGTCTGACGGAACTCACCGGTATACGCCAATTCCTCCTCTCCGAACTCTCCACGTATTTCACTCCCTCTCTCTCTCTCTCTCTCTCTCTCTCTCTCGCTCTCCGCTCCGTTTATGCCTATCGTAACCTCTTTCTCTCTTGAGGGAGCGAGCCGAGTGTGTATTTAATTTGTAAAAGTATTTCGTAATTCCGCGTGGTCGGGGAAGGAACGAGGAGCAGCCCCCGCCCACCGAACAGGGGTTTCTCCCTGTCCGCTCGCCTCTCTTGCCCTTTATCCCTTTCTCGTGTTCCCATACCGCACGATAGAGGCTTCCACGAGAATTTGAGAGTGAGGCAAAGAGCCTGCTCCGCAGATCCTTTCTGTCCCGCCGGTTACTCCGTACATTTTTATCTTCAGAGAATGTCGAGAAAAAAAATTAATTGCCGCGTACACGAGTGATTTGTTACAATTCGAGAAAATAAAACGAGAATTCAAAAATCCGGCCGCGCAGAAATTCCAACATTTTCCTAAAACCCATGGGTCAGTCCTGCCTCGATTTCGTCTTGAAAAACCATACGCGTTTCTGAAAAATTGATAAAATCAGTCGAACCCGATCAAACGCATAACTTCAGGCTCTTTTCCGTACGAGCAATCGGCAGCTATAAAAATAGGATCCTGCTGGAGCAGCCAACGAAAACCAATAAAGGGTTTCCTTCCTCGGAACTCGGTTCTCGTTTTTCCGTTCCTTTCTCTCATTATTTTTTGTTCTACTGGCGAGTTCTTTGGTACGAAGAGTTGCGGTAGTGCGGTCGCTTGCAAGGGCCCGTTCTCCGCATGCTTTCCCTGCTCCTCGTATATGTATAGGAAAATATAAGTGAATACTGATAAATAAAAGGTCGTAACTAATTCCACTTCATACCTGGAATCTCTTGGGATACGCCATTTTATTTATCACCACCAAAGTTATCTACACAAGAACCTTTTTTTAAGCTCTCCTCCACAAGGTTTTAGACAAGCTTGTGGGATTGCAAATAAAAAAGGGTTCTTTCTGGAACAAATTGTGGGACGAGTCACTGCGGAAACCACGAAAGAGTGGTCGATGCAGTCACAGAACTTTATCCCTTGATTAACTATCTTGCTGCTTTTATTTATTTTTTCAGTATTTACTCTACTCAGCGACAATTTAAATACTAAGGGTAGTTCTATGAAGTATTTTCCGTTTTCTTCTGCTTCGGAGGAAAAAGTAATTTGGATCTCGAATTTTTGAAATCCATCCCAATGCCCACTGCTTTCATTTATTTATTAGTTTATTTATTCATTTATTTATTCATTTATTTATTCATTTATTCATTTATTTATTTATTCACTTATCTGCTTGTTCGTTCATCAACGTGTGGCTCTTGAAATTTGGGGTGAAATTACATAGAAAAACAAGCCACAAAAAATCAAGGAAAACAAAGATAAAAAGAGGATTTTTGGTGCTCCGGGGACGTTGAATTTGGACTATCTCAGCATCATTATTTCTCTCCTTCGATCGTTTCCACCCTTTGGAAATTCCGGCTGTGGCCAACAGCACATAACATCCCTTAGACGCGGGGGCTGCGACGAGACTGGGTTATAGAAGTCGCGCACAGGGAGAGGTACGGATCGGCTACTTTACGATACGAGAAGCTCCCTTGCCTGTTTTACTCTCGTGCGAATCCCCGAGCGCAGATTAAGTCAGCCGTTCTTCCTTCTCATACTTCTTACCCCAACCTTAAATATTCATCCCCCCGGAAAACCTGATAAAAATAAGGAAAGAGCCTCCCGTAAAGAACGCCTTTTTCCACTACACTCTCATAGTTTCCTCATTTTTTTCGATCAGGGTTAATCGCGATCTAAAATGGACTACGAGGTAATTGCCACGCAGCGACAAATGCTCATGAGAATTAATAATATTCATATTTTCCTATTTTATTGCGCAAGATAAAAAAAAAATTTCGAAAAGTCGAAGCTGACACTCGAGTGTCAAGTTTTCCTCGATTTATGTCATACGTTTTTTTTTCTAAAGCATCGTCGTATCTTTAATAAGCTTTGCTTTTGGAAAAAAAATCTGAAGCACTCCCCTGCCAGGATCTCTCTCGCCAACGGTATTTAATGTCTCTCAAGCTTGACTTTAAGCCTCTTACACACTTCCAAGACTCTTAAGCCGGACAAAGAGATCCTTTTTTCTCTCCATTCGTCTCTTTCTCTTCCTTTGGGCTATTTGACTGGTTTTTCCATCTTTTTTTAGCCTCACTCGTGGTTCACGTCTCTCGAGTACGCTTTTCTCTCTGATAATTGAATCAAACGATTTATTTAGCCCGATTAAAAAATACCTAGAATGGTAGAATGGGAATCCATGGTGGAGAGAAGCAATAGAGAGAAAGAGAGACAAATATACGCGAATGAGAGAGATATCCAGTTGCTAAAGCAGCTTTTTAAATCCCCTCCAATAGCCCGCGATCGCGAGCAGACCGTATACAACGATTCCTTGGCGTGCCGGTATCCGGTTCTCACTCTATCGTCTCCCCTGCGAAAGAAGAACGCAAAAGAAGAGATCACTATGGGGAAGGGTGGCAAACGTTTGCCGTCAAGGGTAGTTCAGGCCTTGAAATGCGATCCTCTTTCCCGTTTATTTGCACTCTGCTCCCGTCCGTTTCGCCCCCGGGGGGTATGAATGAGGAAGAAAAAAATTAGCTAGAAAGAGAAATACCGCCAAAATGCCTCCATCACTTGTCGACACCTTTGAGCAAATAATAAAATAACACAATTTAACAATCAATTTGAATCGTCCCACTTTTCGAATCTTGTGCATATGTTTTTTTTTTTTTTTCGTTTAGAAATGAAATTTTTGAATTGAAATCGCTGCCATTATTTTCTAATGTTGAATTTTCAACATAAAGAATTTCGAGCAATTTCTTCGTGTAGACGAAATGTATATGTTTTATACGTAATTTCTCTTGGAAATACAAATCTGTGTGTGTATAGAATAGCTGGTGGGTTGTCGATACTGGGAAGCATCAGACTCGTTGCCTTTCCTCTCGTTTCCTCATTCATTTCTGTATCAGGCGAATGGATGAGCCTGGCTGTCTCGGTGGCGAGCGAGAAGCCACAGATGGAAGTACCCGATTTATATGCAAATTCCATATTTGTCGCGGTTCGACCGTGAGACGAGAGAACACTTGGAGGAAGCTCACAGAGCAAAAAGAAAGAAAGACAAGAATTTTTTGTATGTGTATTGTTCTTTGGGACCTGTGCTTTGGAGTAAAAAAATGAGCAACTTAATTTTTTGCTGAACTTGAGATTTATTGCTTAATAAGAATTTTGGAAAATTCATTTTTATGCTTTATTACTGAGCATAGCCACGAAATAAGGTTTTAAAAGGTTTTGCATATATTTACTCCACCACACCTGGCGTCTTCGATTTTTTATGTTATTTTTCAAGCATCCCCTTCTACCATCTCTCGATGTCTTTCTACCCCATCGCTGGTGAGCACGATGTCGTTAATAAACCTAGAATCTCACAAGCGACAGGGGCCGCTCGCGTCTAATCACCCAACGTCCCGACGTCCCACCTTCATTTTCTCTCCATGGCAAACCCTACCCTCGTTCCCTTTCACCCCCTCCATGACCGCGTATTTTCCAACCAGACAACATCATCCGTGAACAGCGAACCCTGCTACTTCTCACCTTCCCAGAGATACCTGCATATTTGATGCTCAGTGTAAGCATCCAACCTCTCTCTCTCTCTCTCTCTCTCTCTCTCTCGCCCTCTTGTCTTTTCCCTCGTGTTAGGTTAACAACCTTCTACATGCGTCTGAGAAGATTACTAGAAAAAAAAGCGCCTCAACAAAAAAACAAAAAAATTATTGAAATGTAACGAAATACGATTACAAGGAGGTTGGCTACGTACGACAATATGATAAAAATTTAATCAAATTTGGTGACAATATTCTTTAGCATCAATTACGATGACACAAATTTATATATATATATATATATTTTTTTTTTAATATTAATTTATTACTAGATTTTTGAATTTTTTTTATTATTTATATTTAATACTGAAGAGTATGCTCGTCAAATTTCATCAAATTCTAATCATTTCGGATTTTTCTTTGCTTGTAACATGGCAACATTGTTTTGTGTAACAAAATCCAGAGATCGAAATATCTGGAGTGGAAATTTTCGTCCCCACGCGGACGAGTCTCCTGGAGCGATGCCGCGAAAAATGGAAGACTAATTGTTGAACATTTTTCAGTAACGATAAAGCGAGTCTGGCGGGGATGCGCGCGAAGATTTCAGCGAGGGCAAAGGGTGGGTTGGATGTCACACTCCCTCAGACACGTGAATAGGCACACATTTTTACATGAGACGCGTGCGACTTTTATATGACATGAAAAATCGGGGGGATTTTCCACTGCGCGACATTGGCAAGATGTTTCCTTGGGATTACCAAAAATCCGTTATAAGCCCTTCGCGCCTAGATCAGTCTGATGACTCTTCGACTTGCTCTACCGTCGTCTCGATTTGTCAGCCATTTTTTTTTATTTCCTCCCAACTCGAGGGATGTATTTTCTTTAAGTTTTGTTCAAGAGCTCGCGTGTACTCCGGACGGGAAGGACCGATAAAACAGCAGCGAACGAATACGAGGCAGGAGGGGGAGGAAAAAATTAGTCTTCGTAGAAAAGGCGACGAAGATTTCTTGGCAAAATTGCGATGTTTACAGTAGAGGGTGGTTTCTTACGATACAGACTATTACCTTATTTATATTTGTCCTCAATCAGACTCTTCTAGACATTTTCCTCAAGCACGAAATGCTGGAAAAATGTACAGGCCAATATATAGTTATATATTTCGTTGGGAACAGAGAGAGGCCAACGTAAGCATCTTCGTCAAGGGATAACGTGATAAATTACCGCGCGTCAAAGCCTCCTCGTGCATTCATTTGTAGCGTCGCGTTAGCACTGTCATTCGATATCATTACTCATTTCTCGCGACTTTCGCATATACCATGGAGAAGCTCTTGCGAGCCTGGCAACTTCTTTCACACTTCTCGTAGCGTTTAATTTTTTTTTCTCTCCCACCGATTCTGCTCGAGACAGCCTCAAGATTTTTCCTGGCACTTTGGATAAGGAATCGTTTGACACAATTGTCGTGGCGAAAATAATACAACGAATTCGAGAGCCACGGAATATAGAGACGATTGTTGAAATAAACAAATCAGCATTCGAAATTTTAGACATCCAATTCGATGCTATACATTATTATTCCATAGAAGAAACGACGTGGCGAAAAATCTGGATATGTTTTCGACTCAAAAAGTTCCCGAGAGGCAAACCACTTCCTCTCTCTCTCTCTCTCTCTCTCTCTTCGAGTCGCATTCTTCCTTTTTTGCCTTTCGAATTCTACGGAGATTGCGTTTTGACGTCTGATAGATTCATGGTTATTGGAATCAGAGTGGTTCTATTACATTGGCTAGAGAGGAAATCTCCTCGTGCTTATACAGTCGAGTCGAACGGAAAACGAGCCAAACTTATCGCCAAGGGCGACGTAAATCAAGAGAACTCGAGGGCCACACCGTCCTCTCCAATATCTGCTGTTTCGTCGATAGAGCCACCAACACTTTTTTTGCCTACGCTGCAGGTATGAGCAAGCTGCGATGAATCTCGCACCCCTTGTGCTTTTTTTTTTTACTTTTCATCTGTCCTCAGACACATCTTTGCACTAACAAACGAAAAAAAAAGGAGAAAAACATTTTTTACGAAAAAAATCATCATTAGTAGAGTGGAGCAGGTTTTCATCCCCCAGTTGGATCTGAATAACGCTGGGGAATTGAAAACAGTCACTCGGTTTCATCATATTACACTTTTCCAGGGCACGAACTTCTCATTTTTTCTGCATATTAAAAAAAAAACCGATTTTCCTTCCTGTGGCTTCGAATAATTTGGCCCACTCGTATTGTCTGTTTCCTGATTTTCCAACGGCTTTATATTAAACTGGAAATAGTCTTCATAACGCTCGCAAATGGCTCCTCGTACCGAAATGTTGTTTTTTTTTTTATTTTTTATTTTTCCTCGATGGGAAAGAAAGTTCCCAGAGGAGGTCCGTGGACGTTAACTGGACCAGGGACTCCCCGAACAACGTTTCATCGAAGCGAGACAAATCGCAGATGAGGACAGAAGAGTTTTGTGTGTTTCATCCATTCGGTGGAGAAGAGGATATCCGCGTTTTGTCTATCCTTCCTTTTATTGGCCATAAAAGCAATAATGCGATACCACGCGATAGCTCGCACGCGGAATTCCCGATTTTTCACCACCGAGCCCACGAGAGAATGATGAAAAATAAGTAAAACAGCAAGAGCAAGAAAGAAATGAAGGGAAAAGGTCACCCCTGGGGCGATGTTTGGCCGGTTCGTTTCGGCCTGACAAAAAAGTTCGATTTAACGGTCAGACAATCTTTCGGGACTCTACCCCCCATTTAATCGTAAAACGGAAAAATCTTTTCCCCTGAATATACGTGCAGGACAAATTACTCCAATTTAGCCAGCAAATGAAAGTGTGAAGCGACATGTTACGCTCTCGGTCCTCGAAGGGGATAGTCGACGAGTAAATTTGATGACGTCTCAATTCCTTTGCTCAAGTGAAAAAGAAAAAAAAATTATCATCACAAAGGCAAACAAGTATCTTGCCCGAGAAAACAAGTAAGATGAGAGAGATCCTTATCAAGCGAGTCTAATTTACTTACATCCCTCTCGCTCAAGCTCGCAGTGCTGCGAGCCTCGAGGTCTTTTTCCCTCATAGAGAACGTGACTGCATAGCCCTATTTACAAGTATGAAATTGGTCGGTGAGCAGAGTTCGTTCGAGCGAGAGTGGCAAGGGATGCTGTAAAAAATGAACGTCGAGATGGCCTCGTTTTCGAAGCTACTTAACTCTGACGGCACATTAAGTTTAATACGTGTTGCTTTAATGACATTTCGAGGGTGGCTGCAATATTCTTGCACTTTCCAGCTCGAGAACTCTCATAATGCTCAAAAGCTTTTGACCGAGAGATTTTTTGTGCTTTATTGACTGAAGGAAAATCATTTGACCATTTTTTTCCTTATTTCCGTCTGTTTTATTTGGATTTTTTGTTGCTCCACTAAATTGTGTACACACGTCAAGAAATCTAGAGTCTCAGTGTCCGTGACAAAGCTGACTGAAGAGATTTCATGGTGAACGGTATGTTGAGCCGAGATTACCAGCACTAGAGCAGTACTTCGAATCCTCTTTGCCAGAGATCTCTTTCTCTCTCGACCTTCTGGCCTGGGCATGTACATAAAGATATAGGTGTATATAAGAGTGGATTTTGGCCCCTCTTGAAGTCTTACGCGCGTTCCCTTGGCCGTACAATCTTTTCTCACGTTCAAGCGAGGACGACAGACCGTTTGGAAGCTTAGCCATCCCAGTAAATGCTATGTAGGCTCTCGTTTTCACAAGCTCTTACATTAACTCGGTTGTGTATACATATAACGTTTTAGGAGACTGAATAAATTCGGACAAGTAACTCTCATCGCCGAGACTCGTAGAATTCTTATAGAGACGATTTTTAACTTTCCGAGCTTGTAATATCTTTTGTCCTGGGATGCTACGAGAGTATGGGGATGGAAGGGCCAGAAAGAAAGGAGGGGAGAGGGTGTCGGTAATGGTTTCAAGGGGAATGGTCCCAATGGCGGCTTAATGGCCCACCATCTCTGGTTTTACGGTCGATTATCGCCCAGCTCTCAAGCTCAAACCCTTTCCACGAAATACTACATCCCTTAGATTCTTTCCTTCAACCCCTAGCCCCCTCCCCCTCTCATTCTGCTCTCGATCTCCCGTTCGCTCTTTCGAGCTAAGATTTCCATCCCTCTCCAACTCCATTCACTTCGCAAAGAAGCTAAGATTTGCCGGGACTCTAGCTTCGCTCTACGAACGTAAAGGGAATTGCGGTATCATCGTAAAACCGACGAGAGAACGCTCTGCCCCGCGCATCAATGAGGAAAAAGACACAGCTTCTTATTCCACTTTTATCATCGACGTTAAATCTACGAGATGTGTTTATTTAGTGCGCGGTTCAGCGTGAAAAGTTACATTTTAAATTTAAGTAGTTGCAATATGACCTTTACCGTATTGAACACTCGGTTTTATTAATACTTTGGAGCATACGTTGGCAAGATGAACAATGCGATATCGCCTTTTCGAATCGTATTTCGAGGCATTCATTTTATTCGGAGGTTGGAAATGATCGCAAAAAAAATCTTAATTCATTGGTTTTATACTTATTATGTGAGAATCGAGTAAATAGATGAAGAAGAATCATTGGGAGCGAGCAAAAGCTCAGCATGAATTTAATCGACCTCGTGAATTTTCGGGATAAATGCTCTTCGCCTTCTCCGAGCATTCTCTACGCCATTAATTTATTTCCCTTTGAATGCATCCGAGCTTCGTACCTCGTTGCTAGTCATATATAGCCCAAGTTCTCTCTTCGAGCCCCCGCGAGCTTTTACTTATCCTAACCTTCGTAGTTATAGAGAAACCTCGAGGCAACCCACTCTCTCCTTCTCTCTTTCGGTCTCTCCCGTCTTTGGTGAGTGGGCGTCGTGTGACCGGGACATTAAGACATTGTTCGCATGATTTACAAGTCCGAATTACATTCAAGCTATACTCCTCGACCCCGCCGCTGCGTTGCTCGTATATTAAACATACATTGTGAGTTAACCCTTTCGGACGAGGCTTGCGCCCCAGTCAGACTCGGCACAGAGTCTTCACCCTTTCACTTTGTACACGAGCTTCTCCGAGAACAATTACGCGACAATTGTTCATTTTTGAAAATTTGAGTTGGTGAAGAAAAAACGAAAAAAAATTACTAGAGAGCTTAAAAAATCTGGAATCGAATTGTTCGGAAATATTATTATCATTCGGAGCAGTAAATTTAGAACGAGGACTCTACACGGAGTCATCGATCATCTTCAATTAGTGTTTACCACGAAAATGCCACGATGTGTACAGGCCCCGTGATCGATCGTTTCTCCGTGCACACGTTGGACGATCGCTATTTTCAATACTCGATAAAACGAATGGAAATATTCGACAGGGGACGAGCCTTCGGTTGCCTACGCCAAATTCGCAAAAAAACAACCTTCGACCCTCGCACCCGTGATCGGTATATTCCACCTCTTTACCCATCGAATTTGGAGGCTACCGCTGGAATCCCTAATCAACCCTTTTCAACGCCTGCAATTTCGAGAAACATCGAGCCCGCTCTGGGGCTCTATCCAACCTCTATGAGGCCTCGAAGCCTTACCACCCTTGAACCATTCCTTTTCTCACATTCAACCCAGCTCCATATACTCTAATTAATAGATTCTTGACACGCGCTTTTCACAAACTCCGCCAACTAACGAACCCACCTCTATCGACCTTTTTCGAGAAAAAAAGAAAAACATGGAAAAATCGAAAAGAAAAAAGTGCGAGGACATTGCTGGGGCCCGAGCAACATCGTTCCGACGTCCAGAACTCTTGTGAAAGGCACGCCCCTGCGCCCTTGAGCGAAAAGCTCGATACGAAAGCCAAAGTGAGCGAGATAGAGAAGGGGGTTGAAAAAAGTACAAGCGAAAGTTTGCCGGCGTTACGTCGGGAAGTTGGTTATTTTTCCAATTTTTTTTTCCTTTCCTTCTTTTTCTGTTCAACCCATGAGACTAGAGATACCGGGATGAGACCGAGGGGCAGAGTCTTGTTAATTTTTTTCCCTTCTTCCTCAAGCCCTCCGACGACCGAGACGACGTCGAGAGGAGACAAAACGAGTTTTCCACGCTCTTGTGTCCCGATCTTTCGTTACTCTTTCTCCGGCAGACTTGTAATAATCAAAAAAATTTCAATTTTCAATGCTACCATCCAAAAGTTACATGCCCAAAACCAAATTCCGAACAAAAAATGTCTAATTTTTTCGTTTCCATTCGTACGACGATTCGCTTCGTCAGTGAAAAAATTTCAAGAACGTTGGTTACCGGATTTTCATTGTGATTGACTATCCGGAGAAAACATTAATTCCGCAACTGGCAAAGGAACTCGATGATAACAAGTCATAGGGTACACGAGCAAGGAAATGTATCGCTCGCGTAAATACGATAAATTGGAGTAAAGGTAAGACGTGCGTGTGTATAATCCAAAAGTGATAGACTCGGTGTTAATACGCGAAGCAGTCAGCCTCTCGTTAGCGAACGGAAGGAGTTTTGCAGGGAATGAGAATTTCCCGTGCGTGAGCAATCATTTTCTCGCTCTCTCTCTCTCTCTCTTTCTCTCACAATCTCTTTCTCCCGTGTTCAACAATATACGTTTACTAACCCGATACAACCAAATCATCCCCCATTTCGAGCACACCCCTCTCAAACTTACTGGCAAACACATCGGGCGTTGAAGTTGTTTGATATATAACTCCAATATATCGGATAATAACGCGTGAGTTGTTAATTCGTGCTTCGCGTCCAATGCACAATTCCACTTATTATTATATCTCGATCGTTTTTTCCGCTGCTTTCCCAAGAAAATGAAGAAAAATTCGTCCAATATTTTTTTCTGCCTCCTGGACTCGATTTAACGTTATAAACAACAAAAAATCGTTAGTTTTTTTTGTTTCTTTTGAATAAAAAATGAAATTAAAAAAATTGCTGCGATCGTAAAATATTACAAATAACGAGAGAATCTATTTAGATTATCTAAATTCTTAAAAGCTCTTACGATCCTGGAGGTTTGGCTTTAAATGTCCTGTACATTGGGCTCTTCTTCTCATCTATCTCCCTCGATTTATATCTATTTCCATAATTTCCTCTTAGCTGATAATTCTCGCAGGCACCAGTGCCCTCGGGAGGTCTCGCCCTCTAAAAAGCATCGCAAAATATCTATTATATATATAAATACATATTACTTCTAGTATAGAAACGAGAGGAGAAGAGGAAATTTTGATCTTCGCGGATCCTTACAGGCCACCCAGTTTCTCTTTATGTCTCTCTCTCTCTCTCTCTCTCTCTCTCTCAGTCTTTCTGCCCCTCTTGTTTGAGCTCACTTTGGCCCGCATTTCTGCACGCTCCTTCGTTCGTTCGTCTTTCTCGTATATACACCAACGTCCTATCTCTGCATTCACGCTCGCTGTGCATGGAAATATTCAAATGAATTTCTAATCTCCAGCAACTCAGACTCACTCTGGCCCACGACGAGAGCACAACCGCGTGAAAGTAGATAGCGCCAACAGGAGCAGGTACATTATACCGTAATATACACCCCCTACCACCCTCTCTTTCCCTTTGTGGTTAAAGGGTTGTGTTCTCGATGTAATGCAGCAGCGTTTTTTTCTTATTTCGCGTAAGAAAAATTGAAATAAGGAAGTCGTCCTTGACTGTGGTTGTTACGCGATAATGGAATCATAATTTTTATTGTATTAAGGGCTCAGGTCAGCCGAGAAATTAAAAAAAAAAAAAATATTTTTTTTTTTTCCAGGAAGACGACGAAATATTTGACAATATTCCATAATGATTTATCTACAATCTCTTGGTTTTTTTTTTCGTCAAATTACGTCGGAGAATAAATATTCAACTATCGTGGAAAATTGTGAATCTCGTTTGTCAATGATTTTGTGCGCTTATACGGGAGAATTTGTCGCGTGTGCCTGTGACAGCCAACAATTAACAGCTCTGTCCCGGAGACTCGGTTCCGCAGAACCAACCGAACCTTCTCTATGTCTCTGTTTTCTCTTTCTCGTTGCTGGCTCGCGACAAGCCCTTAAATAATTGTCCCCTGGTGTGGTGAAATCATCTCTTCTTTCTCTTTCTCGTTGCGCATCCGGGCGAACCTCGATCAGTTCCCATTTAAGACACTGCGAGAGCGCTCTCTTTCTTTCTTCCTGGCAAATACATACGAGAGTGCTCGGAGCGTGTGAGAAAAGAGAAAATGCGAAGGAATCAACCCCACGTACACACCCGTCAATGCCAGATTTCGATTCAACGCCCTTGTGCGAGAAATGTCTCTTTTTTTTCTCGCACTCCCTCTCTCTGCCTCTCTCTGTGTTCCTCTCCTCACCCAATACCCGATTATTTGCCGATTTATTGGAGCTACAGACTTTCATGCTTCCGCTCCACTTTTCTATTTTATTGTCACGCTAAATTCAAAGCACTGATGAACTTTCCAACCCCATCAAAGTTATGATACATCGTTGAGGGCGAAATAGTCGAATAAGCGAAGTGTAAGATGATTGAGTGAAAGCGAAATGTATTTTGCATCAAGGCGATTGTCATTTAGCTCCCCAGCTCCGGCAAATAGTCACAAATTTTCATAATACTCCCGTTTAGTCTCCGGAATGGCTGCAAAGCTTCGTTATATGTGTTTTTTTTTTCCTACGCAATAAAAAGCCGTGAAAACGGGGTGAGCTTTTCTCCACTAATACAATACACTAAGTCGTATATATAAGAGCATATATAATATGGGTAACATGAACGAGAGTAGCGTGAATAACGTACACCGATGCCCGGGCATTATAAGCATTACGGAAATTCACCCCCTTCGTATTTCGCCCCCTCCTCGCTCTCTTCCTCTCTGCATGGCTCGCTCTCTCTGTCATGCTCTTCTCATACAAGCTTTTCTGGCCTCTCTACGTTCTGGCCGCGAGCAAGCCGCCTGTTATTACCGCGTATATCATTCGCCCCGTGTTCTTTACCGCGCGGTCGGAGATAGCGATACGGCGAGCGAGGAGGGTCGTAAATACGAAATTCTCCGGACCGTATAGGAGCCAGAGTTTCCGCACGCGCTCGGGGCTGAGTTTTCAACCCTTGCGACTCGTTCTCTCTCTCTTTATTTTTTCCACGCTGATCTACGGAATTTCCCATACGAGAAAACAAAACTATATCCGTAGAAACTCCGTCCTTTTCGTTACTTTTTTCTTGTTTTCTTTATATCTTCTCTTTTTCGCTTCCATACACGCGTATCTAATAAATACATGCCTCTGTCTGGCCTTGCCTCTGATTCGTTACGGTTATTATCTACTTCGAGGGAGAATCGTTCATTCTTTATTATCCCTCTCATGGAATTAAAATGGAGAAAAACAAAAAAAAAAAAAAACAAGCACAGGGAGGATACTTGCATGGAGTACGGTTTCGTGTACATCGGAGAATGTGTGGGCACGAGTAAAAAAAATCCTCAGCCCTATTTTGAAGGGTGCTCATCGATCCATCTCAATTACCCAAGAATCAGGTGCGCCCACAGTACCAAAAACATATATATTTTCTTTCCTTACAGCTTACAGACAGGATTAATAAGGCACGAGAGACATTTTTTTCTCCGTTGCACTCGTAATCTTCGATCACTCCTCTCCCTCTCTCTCGCTCATCCTCTTAAACTCGCAGTCGCGCTGTAACACACAAAACGCTCGTTTAAGATGATTACCACCTTAGCCTTGAGGCTGCGAACCCCCTTCTCTTGCCTTTTTTCCTCTTCTAACAACCGAGAAAAATCGTCGTTAGACAAATGGCATGTTTTATCTCTTATAACGTCTTTTTATTTGAGCTCCGATTACGAGGAGTCAAAGCAGCCTGTCGCTTTTCATTTCTTATTGTCTTTTCTCTTCTCTCTGTGGGCGTGTTTTACAAATGCCCCGGTACGAGGGTAAAAAATTGAGCAAACAAATAGACGTGAGAAGCGCTCACCGTTACATTATTTATTGCTTCAGTCAAGCTGCTTGAATAAATTTCATATGGAATGGAAAGAATTCATCATTACACACGAGCATAAAGTTGTCCCAACGTAAATGGAAAATGGACGGAATTTGGGGTCTTGTTAAACTTTTTGACACTGCACTCTCGGTCAAATCGTCATTGGAGCCTCCAGAGAAAATAGAAAACAAAATAGCAAGTTGCTTCGAGCGATCGTGCCCCTGTGACGTTCGATGGGAAGGAATGGCGAAAGTGAATTGCTGACAAGACGAAAGGACAGGAGAAAAAGAGACAAGTGCGAGAAAACGTGGCACATCGGAGGTAAACGATTCGCCAAGTCTCTTCACACGCCCCTCGAACGCACCCTGCACCTCGGGGATTCGTTATTCTCGTATTTTTTAACCCTCCCTCTTTAACCTGGCGTTCCTTTCGGAACTTCCACTTTCCTGGTCTCGCTGTCACCCTTACGCTCATTTTTTACGTCAAACAATTAACAAAGTTTTGTTATATTTTGGTGGTGGAAAAGTACGTACGTGAACATATGATCGAGCGTTGGTAGCGACCGCGGAGAATATTTAACTTGTCAATTAAAAAGTCAAACAAGGGTGAAACAATTAGATAATAATTAATGAGGCGGGGGAGATTTTGGAGGAGTCAGTGAAGGAGAGGTGGGGCGTGAAAAACGGGTGGAAACGAGTTACAGGAGTAAGAGAGTAAAGAGAGCTGTGTGTAGAGCGAGTACGTCCAGGAATCTACTTGCTCTCTATCCCGAAGCCTCCGAAGCAACGCAAGAAACTTTAAAGTTGGAAACTTTAGTTTCAGAAGCCCGGTAGCGCCGTTAGCTTCTAATTAGCGGACAAACAGTTAGCCGCGGGATACAGAAACAGAGAAGGAGGTTTGGCGAAACCCACTCTAGCCTACAGGGTCTAATATAGTTTCGTTGCAAACGTTTTCTGCTGAGTTAGACTTTGTTCCTCTGAGGCCGTTGCCCAATGATTCTACGTAGAGAATTAAGCTTTCCTCATTCGCGAGTTAAAAATTCTACGTTTTCACTTCCGACGAATATTACAAGGAATTTTTAGGTTGTTAAAAATTAATTTTAAAAAGAGATTCATCAATTTATTGTTAAAAACGTTATCATTGGTAATGTTACCGATCGAGCAATGGTCACTAGCTTTATACAGTTCTCTCGTATAGGAAGCGTGATCTGAGAGAGAGAGAGAGAGAGAGAGAGAGCGAGAGATCGTACGACCAAGTCCAACGAAGCAACCCCTTTTCTCTTGGTCTCCCGACGTCCGCGTACAGGCTGGTCTCTCGTGATCAATATTCCTTACCCTCTTTTGCCTTGGCTTACCCCTCTGGCGCTGAGGTTCAGTAAGATCGTTCTATCTTTGTTGCTCTCATCTGGGCATCCCTTATAACTCGAGCTATATACTCGAGGTTGCATAGCCACCCCTTCCAGCTTCTATCCTCGTGGCAACGTGGTTTCGCTATGCCGACCAACGTGCTACCCCCCCGCCGAGATCCTAGGGTGGAACTACCCCGAAATCACCCCTCTCTCGCACCCTCGTCTTAATTAGGAGTCTGAATCTGCGGCGGACACGCGCGCGTTCAGAGAGAGAGCTCGCTAGGGAGAGCAAACGGACGAGAGAACGAGAGAGAAGCTTGAAATTTACCCCAGGCTTTTGCTAGACGAGAGACTGAGGAAGCGCAGCATCCCCTTAGAGTTCACGCAGACAGAACATCCTCGGGAACGTCCTATGTCCGAAACATTATTCTCTAACTTTACGTATGACCAAACATCGCGCGTCTAAACTGCAGCTTTTCTCAGCTTCCTCTACATATTTCTTTCTATATACGTCCATGTACTGTGTGTACATATATATATATATATATATATTTGTTGGTATATAGACACACACCTCCGTCCGCAACCTCTTTCATTTCCACTCGTTTATTCGTCCTTGTTTTTATATTCGTTTTGTATATACTTGACGACCGGTCGGAGTGTGTACGAACGAGAGCAGCCCTTTTGAAAAGGGGTACTTGCTCGACCCAACTCACAAACGAGGCGACAAGTAGAGAGAGCCTCGTTTTCCCCTGTCGCCCTCTTATCATTACTGTTGCTGTTTTACCTCCGCAACGTGTACGGGAAAACAATTAATTCTTGGTCGGTAGCGGTGGTGGCGGTCATATTGCTCGAGCACTTTTCATAATTTACACCTCAGCGAAACCGCAAAATATGTGTTTATGATCTTAGCCGTGGAGAATTTAAAATTTAAAGAATAAAATGCACGAATGGAGATATGACGGAGGTTCTGTGCGAGATGTTTTTTCCTGTGTGTGTGTGTGTGTGTGTGGTGTGTTTTTTCGCCTCTGCCAACGTTCATGTACCCAGAGATGATAAGGGTTGCGAGGAGGGAGGCAGAGAAAAAGATCAAGATATGAGAAAATTGCTCGGCATTTCGGCAATCAAGATGAGCCACCGCCAACCTTTTTGGCCATCGATAATGTCTAAATAATTAATTATCCTTTAGGGGTTGCTTCGGCTCCGGGGATCCTTGCGGCCGAGCTCCAAATTTTACCATCAACGATCTTGCCCTCTCTCCTGATTCCTCGCCTTTTAAAGCAGACTCTTCCATACGCACCGACCTACTCAATATTCCATATGATATTTCTTATGCAAATACTTTAATGTCTTGGTCTTGTGTTTCAGAGTCACCTCCCGCGGGGCGGGACTATCCCCGCCAAATCATGAACAAGGTACGTGGGAATGAAAATGTTTTTTTGTTTTTTTGTTTCAAATATATTGATATCGAATTATATAATGACGTGTCTCGCGCGGGCATCAAGACGATCGAAGTATTTTCGTTTGTCAGACTTTTCGCTCGATCTCCTCAAGAAATATTTTTCTCACCCCATCGGTCTCATTATGCATTGCACATGAGAAAACTTGGCTTTTGAGTTTCTTACTTACTGTCGACTAACGTCTAGCAGCCAATACACACTCCGTTATCGTTGCTCGATCATGAAACGAAATCGCGACTTTTCCGTCTCGTCTCGAACATCCACTTCTTTGTAAACTTTTAATGACGGCAAAGCCTAATCGTTCAACGAATATAAGAGCGCGAGAGACTTTCACGTGGAAAAACATAAAGAAGGATGAGAGTAAATGCTAGTTGGGCGAGACTGCGAGAGAAGAGAGACAAGAATTTGAAAAGCAGCGTAAAACTACGCCCCCGTGCTATTTCGCGTGCCTTCATCGAATTTCAATACTCGAAGCAAGCCAACGGATCCTGTACATGACGAAGATGCACACAAATGCAATTCTCTGCCTTCTTCCAATGCGACTCTCTCCTTTCTCCGATAAAACTTTGTTCCACCATTTCAGCAGCATTTCAAAACGACCGAGCAACGATCAACAGTCCCCCTTCCTGCCCTTCCTGACCTTCTCCAGCCCTCGATGTCTCTCGAAGCGCCATCTCTACGTGCATGCCCTCAGTAAGTGCGAGTACGTATTGGCTCGTCGCAACTTCACTGTCACGAATTACGATCCTACGGACACTTATCCGACTTTCTTTGCTGAGAGAAATCCCTTCACGGAAATGAACACGAGTGCACATCTTTGTGTAATGACAACAATTTCAAACATTTTGTTCACGAGGTTTGAGTGCTCGCAAATACGTGCATTATATTATCAGCAAGGGGTTATTTCGACTATGGTTTCTGAGACAAGTGTCAGGGAAGGCAAAACCTCCCTCAACTTATCCCGGAATCCAGAATCTACTTGGACCGTAGCAAAAGAGCCCCGAGACTGCTTTCGATTTGCAACAAATCATTCAAGCATTTACGCCAGGCTGCCCGCCCAGTTGAATTTAACTTTCCAAGAAGTTCTATACTCTCCCTCCACTCTCTCTCTCTCTCTCTCTCTCTTTGTCCCTCTCCCTCTCCGACCCACACACGTACACGCAAATATATGTATGAGAGAAAGAGAAGGAGAGGGTTACGTGAAAGTGTTCGCGTAGCCAAGGCAAGATTCCGCGTACAGGGAAAATGCGACGGCAGATTTCATGGCATGCGTATTCCTCGTAAGGCAACCGAATCCGAACCCCCTCGCCGCCCCTCAAATTCACACAAACTGTACGACCAGCCCCTACCAAGCAGCTCTCCTTTTACAAAGTTGCTTTCTCGCCCGTGCATTCATATGCCATTCCACGCTTTCGTGTGAAGCCAATTAACTATTTGACGCAGTCCACATCCCACCAACCGACTGCATCTCTCCTGTACGTCATACGCGTACATATTCGTTACTCCTGCTCACCTTATATTCTTTAATAAGCTCTCGAGTTCACGTGAGAAAACTGGATTAACATACCAACGTGACTTTTCGAACTTTACGAAAAATACGTGTTCCTCGAGCTCGAGAGATACGACGTAGAGATCCCAAGACGTAATCTCCAATGTCCACGTTGAACAAGAGAATTCAACACGGAAAATCTAAGCGGCAAGCCTGCTTAGAAATATTTGCTAACGGCTCGAATAAAGTTGTCCCGTGGCCGAGTGCTAAAGCTCGATTACACTTAATCTCGACTTATTTTTCCAAGCGAGTTCGCATTTCCCACTCTCACCAAACAGCAGGCGTGCTTCATACGAGGGTCATTTTTTTTCGCTCTTTCTTTCGGCTCGGACATTGGGACGAGCTTTCCTGGTATATTTCCCGTGCGACCAACCCCCTTCTGATCATGGGTTACGACTCGTGCTTCGGGGGAAATTGTTCGGGCCGAGAGAAATTCGAGATCCTCTGGAGCCAAGGTATGGGCTCGACAAAAAAAAAATATATATATATTCATCCTTTTCTTTGTTTGCACGAGAGATACTGCGAGATGTGCGATTTTTTTAGAAGATCGAAGAAGATCGTTTTTTTTTTTTTTTGTATGCTTCTTCCTTCCTGAACGGGCGAGGCAATGAGGTTTATTTTCACCCTTTCCTCGCACATTAATAGTTTCCGCTTTTGTGCACTTTTAGCTCACCCCATTTTTCGGTTCTCTTTGCTGTTACCGCGGCGGTTCACCGCACGAAAGTGCCAAAGGGCGTTGAATAAAAGCGAATAAAAAGAGAAAAAGTGAGTGGCCCCGCACGCCATTTTGCAAAGGCAGCACCGAGATCTTTTCCCTCTTGTGCTTTCTCTCTTTCATAAAACGGGACGGACAGGGGAAGCTAGCCACGTTAATAAAAATCCCAATCTAAACAAGCTTAATTTACGTCCGCCACATAATTACCTAGGCCCCTGAGGCCCCCCCCCCCACCTCACCCTTTTTCTCTTTACTTCGTTTCGCCTCGTGCTCACGCCACTTCTGACTCAACGAGAAAGGCTGAAGCCTGCCGAGGGTGTAAAATTCACGCGAAAGAAGAGCAAGAGAGAAGAAGAAAAAGACTCAAACGCTCGAGTCATCGAAAGCGAGTGGAAAGGGTTCAGCCGACCGCGAAAGCGCACAAGAGGAGCAAGAAGAAGATGAAGAACAAGGAGAGGGTCAAGAGGAGAAGGAGGAGTAACAAGAAAGAGGGTACTCTGAAAAATCTAAGAGGCGTAAAGCATTAAAAGGGTTATATAACATTCATTACGTGAGCAAGAGGGAGGGGGGGTCAGCCTTCGTTAAATTTGCGTTGGAAGAGACGAGCAAGAGGAACGATGGAAAACCACCCCCTTGGCAATTGCTCCCTTTCCTTTCTCCTCGTATAAGATCGATCCCTGAGCTGTGACAGGGCGCGAGTGTCTCCGAAATGAGTCCAAGAACCATCTGCAATTACGCCGTTTTGTCAGTCACGTGGATATGTCGCTGCTCGCACTCACCAACCAGAACGAGAAGCAACCCCTTGTCTCTAGGGGTAGCAAAAGTCACGTGACCACGTTGCTGTACAGCGAAGCAAGGAAGGACGTTCGCTACGACAAGGGTGGTCGGCTGGCCAGCCTCTCGGCCTGATGAAGATGTCGCACACGCCGGGGACCCTGGCCAGATTATCTCTGGACTTCGTAAAACCCACCCCCAAACTCTATACACAACCAGACCACCCTTACTACTCACAGGGCACATGCTAATTGCTTTATTTGACATCAAGAAATAATGTACCGCCACTATCTCACTTATACGCTCTTCATACATCTTTACACACACACTACATTCGTATAAATATATATTTGTCCATATTATCCAGATACACCCCTTGTAGCACCTTTGCCAATCCGAACATGAGAAAACTCGCTATAACCACGATCCTGATAGTTTACCATTCTCGTAATATACCTTTCGTACACCCGAGACGCGTATAAACTCACTCCTCGTACTATTCCGTGCTTATTCACTTAGCCAGAGCTTTTAGCCGACGATAATCTTTCACCCTGGTGGTCACCGGCTTAGCCGCGATACGAGTTATCACCGGCTCCTTTTTATTTAACGCCGGAACAAGCCATGAACATACCGACCATTCGTCTCTCAGAATATGGAAACGAGCCCGATACTTTTCGTGGCATCAACTCTTTACGTATGTGTGATAATATTTCCAAACATTCCCCCGTAAGTTTTTTTTTTTCCATTTTATTCAGTACGTCAGGGAAAAAAACGTGATTCCCAGGGAGCAAAAAAAAAAACAGAAGTTCAACGCAAGGAATCGAGAGTCTCTCCATGAACAGGGTTGAAATCCCCTCCGGCCAACGAGTTATTTTCAAGAAAACTTTTTATCCGCAAACCCCCCGCTTTTCTATAGGACAACCGATGGTCTGTCACGGAAAGGCAAAGATAGAAACAAACGGCAGAGTTGAAAAGAAAGTGAGTGAGAGCGGCGAACTGAATGAAGCAATTTATAAAGCCACCGATGTTGGAAAAGTTAGCCACCGTATAAGTACTCCGTGCGTGTCCACTCGAAATACGATCGTCAACTTTTATCTAATCGTTTCTATTCAAACAGTGCTTCACTCCATTTTTTCAAGTCTCACGGATCTCAGAAATAATTCTAATATTTTCAATCATCGGACGACGAAGAATCCAACAAATTTGTTGGAAAAAACAAATCCAGAACACCGGGGAGCCAATCCAGACAATCGAAATCAAATTGACGAAAAATTTGATTTCCCTCGCATTGCCAAAAAAATTTTATCACTGAATGGATCGATCAATTGATAATAATATCGCAGGACCGAATGGTGTTGCGTTATTGACGAAAGTTTACGAAACAAAAGTGGAATAGCTCGTGAGCTCGGTCGTAAGATAGCGAAGATCCATTGAAGAGAAATTTCCAACCGCATGGGCAACCGCCAACGCTTCACTTCTCTCTTTTGAGCTTTATCCCTTCTACCAACAAACGTGCTTCTCAACCGACTCGAGGTAACAGCAAAGGGTCACCGATGTGCACCTCAGCGGAAAGATATTGCAGCTCTGAACACTCGTTTCTATCCAAGGGTTGAGTATTTCATGGGGAGACAGAGAAGCTAATGGTGGTGGTGGTTCTTTGATGCCGTTCAGACCGCCTGCTTTCTCTGTTTTTGGCCTTCATCTTCATTCGGTCTTTTCCTCTTTTGCCTCAACCAAACGCGTGAGAGATAATTAACGCCAAAGGTTAATTCCCGGTGGCCAGAGGGAGAATCAGCATAATCTTTCGTGCCAGTATGGCGTTCTGACTGCGAGAGCATCTTATGACGAGCTCAGAAATACATCGTGATGTGTGACACGTTAATTGGACGTAAATTTGTACAGATCTGTACCAACAGTCGCGAGACTATGATCGAAGTTCGTAGAACTGGATCTTTGACCCTGTGTCCACTCGAAAAGAGTCAGAGGAATTTGTGTATATAGCTCAGGTGTGAACAAGAGGAGAGAACGTGTGGGAAAGCGTTTAAATTGCGCGTAAATAATTATATTTGCATATTCATTGCAAGGTAAATATTTAATAGCGGAAAAGAGGTTTGAGGGAAAGTGTGTATGTCGAAAAGGAGGGTAGAAAAGAGAGGTTTCGTTGGACGAAAGGGTTTTAGTTTGCCGGACCCTTGTAATACGTAGGGTATAACTTGATGGTAGGAAAAAGTGTGAGAGGCTTATCCGGTGTGGTTCTCGAGGAAAAGGGTTGACTCGTTCAAATTTTCCCTTAATTTAACTTAAACTTCCGGTCAGGCTGGTGCGAGCCAAGCGGAGAAAGAAAGAGGCTATTATTTTGGTGTCATTTCAAGGGTATACTCAGGTTACTCAGCCCACTGGTAATTCGTCGTACACACACTAGCTCGAGACTCGATGTTAACGGTTGAAGGAGCTTGAGTTACGAATAAACGTAAAGGGCAAGCTCGAAGACTCACAATTATAGTGGAATCGATTTTACACATGTGACGAAAATATGCACGCAGTCTAACGAAGGGCCGAGGGTGGAAAAAATATAAAAATTGCCTGTATCATTTGTATACGCGATATTATATCGAACAGAGCTTATGACGAGGGGTTGAAAAGGGAGAGGGCTAGAGAGAGAGAGAGAGAGTGCAGAGAAGGTGATGTTGAATTCAGGGTTAGAAGCGAGAGGGGCTCGATGGTGATGCCACCCATTACCAGCCAGGACACCTGAGCCTTGGAAGAGACAACTCACCCTCGGGCTGTGTCGTCGCCAGCATGTATCAACCATCACCGAGTATCGCCGCCCTCAAAAGCGTGTATAACCGCGCTGGCAGACTAAGTGTATGGAAACGAGCACGCACTTTATCCTTGTACGGCCAATGGTGAACGTCATGAGACACGATTAGGGGCTGGCGAAGGGGGTGGTTGAGGCTACCAGAGCTTCCCTTGGTCGAGTGGAGCTACCCTGCGGTTTACTGCATTCACGCTTAAATTATTCGCGCAATCGGGAGCAGCAGGAAACCGCAAAAATATTACAGCATGAAAATAACTCTGTGTCTGTCGTCACCCTGCATGACCTACCGATAAGTCTCTTCATATATACACATACACACGCGTGTATGACGTTGATATATTTTTATTTTATTTTTTCCATCGTGGTTGCATCGTTGAATCACAAATTTTTTAACCTCCCGATATCCTGAGGCTTATTATTACAGGAATAAGTATATATCCGCAAGGTAATGGAAAACGATTCCACCGCACATTGTGCACAGTCCCGGTAGAAAAATTGGTCAGTGAAGTATTGGAAAGTTGAGGTGAAAGCGTAATGTGTACTCGAAGCTTACGCCAAGGGTGGATATCCCTGGGCTTTCTACGCGATCTCGATAAAAGATGGATGATCCATAGACATGTATAAGTTTATAGATATATACGTTGATTTGTCTGCTGAACAAAAACGGAGGGATGAAAATTGTGCGTACTCCATTTTGCTATGGCTGATCGGTCTCCCGGCTGACGTGACCGAAGATGAAATGCACCCTCGACGATCGCCGTTCTCGTCCGCATCGTTCCCTTTGACATGTATATGTCTCCTTTACCCTTGGCACCTCCGACACTCCATGTACATGCTTGATTCAATCGAAGAAACACGAAAATGAACTTTTTTTCGAAAGAGCATTGAATGGTAAAATGGAACGAGACGAAAATGACGGAAAATTCATTTTTCTGCAACGAAACAACGTCCAGAATGATCGGAGAAAAGAAAGCGAGCCAGAAGACGAGTTCGAGTTGAATTCCTATTGGTGGTTATGGTTGGACGTCGACAAATGTGATGGAATATATTTGTATACATGAAGAAGATCGTTCCAGGTGGTGGTCGATCTTGGTTGTTGGTGAGCAGGGGATTCCGGAAGGAACTCGTCTTTTGGGGCTCTATTATGGTAATTATATGATAAATACAACAAGGCCTGAGGCACTGTCTTCATCTCCCATCAACAACTTTCTCTGTATTTCTTCGTCTGTTCTGTTCCTCGAGGAAAAATGACAGTGGTCTTTTGTATAATACGAGGAAGTGGATATACGACGACCCTCTCGATGCTCGTTGGTCCTTCCCTCAGGAGCCACGACAGTTTGCCTTGAAATTCAGTCGCCCCCACCCTCCATTTTTCTGCAGAGAATGCAATTAATTTTCCGCCAGACAAATAATTCCCTAATATTAGCAAAAAAAAAAGTTGATGGCAACTCTTAAAATAATTTGCATCCCGTTACCTCGCTGATCTGACGTAAGAAATGTTGGGCATAGTTAGTGTGTCGGCTAATATATCGCAAAGGGTTGTTGGATGCAAGAATACATGCTGTTGGTTGGGAGTGTGGGTTTGAGGCCTCCGCAGAGTACTCCAAGCCTGATAGGAAGCTCCACAACGAAAATTACATACGTATATATCCATATGTATGAACTGCCACGGAATCATTATAAATAGTCATAATTACAACAGTCGAGCGAGCGCGGCTAATTCAATTACGCTGATTAACGTTGTACGTTGCACCTTCTCCAGCGAGGATAGTAAAGTCGAGAGAGAGAGAGAGAGAGAGAGAGAGAGAGGGCGTCCTAGCTTGTGTGCAAGTCGATAAATATACGGATATCTATGTCCATACATATACATATGAATTATACACACACACACACACACACACACACACACGCGCTACATTAACTTCATATTAGACGTATATATTTATAGCGATACATGGGGCAAAGTGAGCGGGCTAGGAAAAGCAGTAGAGCATAGAGGAAACGAGGAAGCTTCGAGACTCACTCCTCTTTACTCACGGACTAAGGGGCTCCCCAATACCACGCAGTTTCATACACACACACACACACCCATAAATAATACACATATACGTACGTAAAGCCCCACAGCCTGGACGACAAGTATCCACCGCCGCCAGAATATCACCAGGACCAGCCACAGCATCGAAACACTTGCCCATCTCCCTATACACACCCATGAAGACTCACCCTTCAACGGGCTCGATTTTGTTCCGTTACTATTATGCTTATCCATGGACAAGTTACGTACAGCGAACGCTCTCCTAATATGATTATCTCGACGACGTGAGTTTACGTCCTCTGCTCTTTCTCCACTTCGCGTACATTAGCAACTTTTGTACGTGGCTCTTAAAATAAAAAGGAACAGGCCGAGATATCCAACAACTTAATTGTCGAATCTGAGCGTCGTCGATTTTTTTGGCAGGGAAGATCGCTATCTCGAGACCACAGTGAAACAACTTTTTCCAAATTGTTTAAACGAATTTTTTTCCGTCTTATCGAGAAATGGGGGAATAAGACGTCGGTGGATAAAAAAATAAGGAAAATAATGAGAAAGGGAATATTATTAATGGCGCGCGAGGACCAAGCCCAAATCCTCTCGTGAGATTCGGGAGGGATTTGTCCTGGCACACCCGATCGAACCCGAATAAATTAGCCTCCAAGACTCCTTTTTATCTATATATATTTACGTTGCCCTCCACTCTCGTTCATCGTCCCATCCAGCTTTCTCCTGCTTTTACTCGCTCGTGTACGCCCGGCTATGGTGAGATATAAAATTTTGAATATGAATGGCCAGTTTTGCATTCGTAATGAGCTTTTATTCTTGAAACAAAGCGCAGTCTGACGAGAACATATGTAGATGAACCAGGAGATTTTACCTTCTCACTCTTTTTTCTTATTCCAATTCTCCTTCGGTTTGGGCGAAACCAGGGAAGGAAAAATTGTGCAGATTTTCATGGAGAAACTGAAAGAAATCATCGCCTTGAGAGGCTTCCGATTGCTGAAATTATTAGACCGACAAATTCAACCCTTGTTCAGTCTCTCAACGTACTCAACAAAAATCACAGTTTTTGTGCATGATGCGGGGGGGAGGTTTATTAGGAGGTGAATGAAATCGTGTTTCGCGATGACAGATTTTGCGTTTTTTCACCGCTACCTCAACACTTTAATTAGACTCGTCTTTAGGGTGGCTCTGAGGGTATCGAGATAATTTGGAATGATCGAATAAACGTCGGTCGCTGTCTCTTCGTCTTCGGCAAATCTCTCCACATGTATATACATATAGAAATCTTTCTTGCTCGCTCTTCACTCTTTCTCTCCCTCGCTCTGTCATTCGAAAGCCAAATACATCTATGAAAGGTCGTCGTGTCCTTTATCGGAAGAGAGAGAGAGAGAGAGAGGCAAAGTGAGAGAGAAGGCTGTCAGTCTGGATCCTTTGGGTCGCATGGTGGATGGTAGATTTTAGGATGAGACAGGGGCTTGTCGGGAGGTGGAAGAGACCTCTCATCTCGTCTATCCTGCTCGCTAAACTCATTACCCGTCGGTAATTCCATCGATGCTTTAAGCTCGTCAACGGAGAGAGAGAGAGAGAGAGAGAGAGAGAGAGAGAGAGAGAGAGAGAGCGAGGGAGTGCCTTCGACCTACCAAAGCAAGGAGTCCCTTCCATGCGACAGCTTTTTAAGGGCAGAATTCCTGGGTCTGTGTGTGGGTTTGCCTTTCATACAAGTTGAGCTTGCATTAGTAAAAAAAAGTTAGTTAAAAAATCGTTACAGTGGAAAAAACTTTTGAGCTTCGCAGACTATTCGGTATTTCGAGAAGAGACGAAAAAAAAAAACATTGCTTATAAGAGCGAATTATTCCACCTCCAATCTCATCACAAATATTTATTTGCCAACAAACAAACAAAAAAAAATACTTTTCTATGCCCAAAGGCAAACGTATCGATATATTTTTCTCGTTTGACTCTCGCGTATGCATTGACAAAGAATAAACTTGAGTGAATTGCAAACGAGGCTAAAAGTTGGTTCGCTGTTGCTGGCGGGAGTTATTGAGAGGGTGGCACGCGCGCACGGCGAGGGCGAAATCGAAGGTTCGACAGGGTGGAAAAGGACCGGTAGGCATTTAATACCAAATCGTTGAATATTCCCGACGAATGGCCCTCGATATTGAATCGGCTCCTGCCTAATTGTAACCTCTACCTCTTCCCTTCCTCCATCTTTGTTCTCTATCCCTCTTCCAACCGCCTCAACATATTTTCTCTCTTGCTCCTATCCTGTTCACATTCCCCAATTCACTTGTAAAAACCATTTGCATAATTTTTACATCGTCTTTGAATGTAATCGATTCGAATATCAAAGAATATCCCTCGACGTCTCTCTCACTCTCTCTCCGGGTGTCTCTTTATTTATTGAAGCAAATTCGCCACTTGCCTGTAACTACCGACAGAATAAAAGAAAAACCGCAACAGATGTTCCAAAATTTTTACGAATATCTTGGAAAAAAAAATTCGATTAAAAAAATCTCCAGCCTCAAATGGTTCGGATTTTTTTTTTTTCTTTTTTTTTACCGAGAGGAGAGTAACATCAGAGACCATTTGTGGTTTCTAAAGTGTCTCGTAATTCGAGCTACAAAAGTGCGTATTAGGAATGGATGACCGGTCTTGGTTAGCGTTACGAAAACCGCGAGTCCATCAAGGGTTGTGAGGACAGAGACTGACCGGCCATATCGAGTCACGACGAGAAAGAGAGACGAGGAGGAAGAAAGTGAGAAGTAAAATTAGCCTCAACCTTTAATGCCTCAAGTCCGAATCGTTCCCGAGCTCTCGAGATTCCCTGAGGCGAGAGAGACCTTCGGAAAAAAGGCAAAGGGCGTAGTGAGGGGATAATTAGGGCCCTGGACATCGGTGCTGAACTCGCTCAAGACTATTTAACGTCGTGTCGATCCCTTTTACTCTTTACTTTTCATTCAATATCAAATAAAAGTGAATAGGTTGATAAATTAATATTAATAATAACAATAACAATAATAATAATGATTATTATTATTATTATTATAACTGTGATAAAGCAAAATAAATGTGGGGTGAAAAGTTTTGGGCCAATTAACGAATTCAACTCGCTATCAGATGCAGGCAATATTCTCGAGTGTTACCGGTCAATGATTTTCGTTTCCTCATCGCTGCTCCTAAGCTCCAGGGTTTCCTGCTAGAGTGGATTCACGAGAGTGGTTTTGTTTGTTTTTTTTCTTGGTGCACGGGTCGCGAATGAGCTCCGACTTTTACTGACACGAGGCTTTCTATCATTACTGGCCAGTCGATAGCATTTCCACCTCTCAATCTTTCATCCCCTGCCATAACTCTACTCCCCAAAATGCTCCGCACTCGTCGCCCCAACTTTTCGAGTCTATAGGCTGTGGTTGAAAAGTTTTTTTTTTCGCTCATTTACAGTCCAATCTCGCAACCGCTTTTCCGTCTCGTTTTCCTTTTGAACTCTCATTTTCCCCATCAACGCAATTCCTGCCGATCTTAGCCGGAATTAAAGGTAATCTTTTGGTCGCACAAGACACGTGGAGTTTTGGGAGGATCAGAGAAATAGGGAAGACGATAAGATCTATCGCAATCCTCAATTTTACGTGACGACATGACAGGATCACCGTTTATGACACGAAGGACAGCTCCCCGAGAACGTGGTGAAAGGTACACGAGCAAGGAGGAATGAAGGATTAGTAGTTATGCACCGAACCCACCGGGATCATAGACTCGCAAGGGAGAAAGAGCTTTGCCCCGAGTTCCAACGAGACCCACGACCTCATCTTCGAATCGCTATGCGCAATGAATCCTACGTTTTCCGATTACTAATAAGCTCGAAGCTTCTCCCCAACTTAATTATTTCCATCGATCCAAAATGTGTGCCCTTTTAACCCTTAATCGGCCATCATGACGTCCAGAAACCTCGAATAATTCAGCGAATTAAACGATCGGGATTTGGCAATAAATACGAGCACAAATTAAGCGACTACGGTCAATGGGATTATCCCGCACATTGCGCATTATTTTTCATGCAGCAGACTTTGATCCCCTCGTGCAGATAGCAGCGGAACGATAGGGAGATGAAAAAAATGGTAAGGGAACGAGCGTAATAAAAAATAAAGGCACGGATATCCCGAAAGCGGATGTTGGGAGGTATTCGTGTCGGGGTGCGTGTACAGGTGCGTAAGTGAAACGAGTCTCAGGTTCAACAGGTGGTCACTCGTCGGCCCAGAGGGAGAGTGCTAGGGGGTTGCGAAAATAGAGGGGGTAGTTTGGCTGATGGTCTCTGGTGCGCTCGCGAGCTCTTCTCTCGTCCACAATCCCGTGGCTACCCATCCATCAAGAGCTTTGTGCTCCTATACTGATTCCACACAGTTATCTGCGTTCGTTGCGTGTGCGTGAGTGTGCTTGGCGAGTCACGACAAGGGCCTATCAGCCCTTTCACACTGTATATTCTCTCGTTCACCATCTGTTATCCGAATATCCGGTATAGGTGAATGGATCGCTCGATAAATTCTCGCCATTTATTCTTCGAGGATTTTCACATTTTATTCGCAATTAAATTCGACGAAAAATCGTTTTTTATTTTGTTAATTGATCAAAACGTCACGTCAATTCGTTAAAACGTCAAAAAACATTTGGCTCTCGTATAAAAAATACATTTGGCATCGACACATAGGAAATTGTGAGATTTTCGCGACGATTCATTATTCTCAAAGCACATTATCTATGCCTCGTCCCGTTCAAGCTATACGGGTATTACTTTGGGGTAGGTTGATAAAGGGGTAGGTTATTTCGAGAGGAATCGTCGTTCGAAGAAGGGAATGGCAAAGATCCGGATTTCAGGCGTCGTTCTCACGAAAGGCCTCTGGTGGCGTGGCAAGAGGTGGGGCAGGGCAGGGGGTAGTTTAAGAGAAAGAGAAAATGGCTGGTTGTGATGCTCTCCGAGAGAGAGGATCTTTGGGGGAAAAGAGAAAATCTAGCGTCTGTGTACACCGAGAAAGAGGACAAGTTGTTCGAAGAGGCTTGGTTAAGACGACGCGAAAGAAAAGGTAGAAAACGAAACGGAGAATAAAAAGAGAAGGACGAAATGTGTGCGTGAGAGAGAGAGGGAGAGAGAGAGAGAGAGAAGAAGGCTCTCGGGCGTGTTGGAGTGTAAGTGCTAAGATCTTGGAGTGCATTAACATGCCCTGGAGGCAAGCTGAATACAACCCTTCTTACATCCCGAGGAGCTCAAGTACGAAAGAGAAGAAAGCGACATCCGGACGTGAAGAAAAGAGAAAAGGATGGAAATTACGAAGGAGCTGTGTGTTCCGACAGGAGGGTGGTCTAAGGCTAAGGGCGGATGATAAAGCAAGAGAGAGAAGTGAGCTTCCAGGGGTTGATCCTCCAGAGAGTGGTGTACGTCCTGAGCCAAGAACACCGCAGAGATTCTTCACTTAATTATATTAAAAATGTTTTATACCCGAGACGTTCGTCTCATCTCATCGCGACATGTTTTCCTCAAACCTTGCCATCATTTTTCATAAAAAGAAAAATGCCTTAAAATGTTGAGCTTCCCATAACGCTTCTACGGTCAAAATCAAATTAAGGTCTTTGTACAATGAAGAAAAAATCCAAGCAATCAATTTAGCGTTGCGAAAAACTGTTTTTCTAAAAAAATTCGAAATTTCAAGCTTCTCGTTCGAGCGAACGTCGAATTCTTTCGAGATATTCAATCCCCTGGAATAAAAATTGTTCGGAGTTAATTCGTGGATTGAGTCGATGCTGCTTAAAATGAAGGTTGACGTTGTTGGCGGAGGGAACACGAAGGATGAGGTTTGGTTCGTTGATACTGCGGTTGCATGGATGCGAAATCGAGAGGGTGGGTATGCACTGCTCGCGTGAGGCTCTCGAGTTCTACAACCTCGAGAAGAGATAGTCTGCGGCGAGCCACGTCTTACATTATTTAGATGGATCCCGAACCAAGTGGAGAGCGACGCGTATCGTTCCTCGTTGAAGAGACGAGGCAAGAAGTGCCCGAAGAAGCAGGAGAGGAGAGCGAAAGCAGCCGCATGCTAATCACTCGACCCAGATTGAATAATGAATCAGTATTCTTTCCTACTTCTTTGCCACCATCAACCCCCCGTGGTCGAGTCTCTTTCTCCCTCTTCGCTTTATTTTGCCACCACTTCTTTGGGCATTTTCTTTCTACCCAGCAGAGAGCCAGCAGTTACGTGACAGGTTTTTTATTATCCGTCCTATCCACAGACCTCTATCCTTAAGACCTGTGAGCTTTTCAACTTGCCTTCTCCCTGCTCACCCCGTGTATGGCTATCCAACGAGGTTGGCTCCTCGCAGCCAGCCAACTCTTGAAATCGTTACTGCGGAGCCTCGAGGACCTCCGGACATGAAAGAAAGAAACTCTTCTTCATTTTCACGATCTTAATCAAGAGAAAACGTCGATTTTTTCACGATGCTCCTTATTTTGTCAAATTTTTCTTTTTGACTCTCGAACCAAGGTCCTCGGGGGGTTAACCGTAAAAAAAAAGTTGCCCTGCAACGACACACCCTAATATATATATATAACTGGAGCACAGAAGTCTCGCCCTCTTTTCCTCTCTCTCCTTCCACGCACGTACAAAAATACACATACGTAAATGCACGTATAGGTCGGACGAGAGTAAAATCATTGCCATGGCTTTACTTCCAGTCTGCCTCCTATTCGTGCATCCTGCTACTCGGTACTTTGTGTGCAAATTACCCGACGAGACGAGACACAGAGGGCCTTGAAGAGAGAAAGCAGCGCGACACTGTTTACATATACAGTCTGTATATAACCGTATGAGTGGAAGCTCCGAGAGCGGAAAGCAGTGAGAATTTTAATACAGGACCTCCGGGATCAAGACGAAGGGAGAATTTTTCAGGAATGGTATAAAAATAGGAAAAAGCGAATGTTCGAATCACGTAAGATCGAGAGCTCTGGCAGGGGACAAAATAAATGCGATCGGGTGGTTTTTTTTCCGTTTTAATCGAGATCCAGTCTCGCTGGCACGTTTGGAGAAACTCTCAGATCCTTATTCCAGTTTAAGGGCTGCAAAAGAGAAAGTCTTTGCTCTGGCAAGCTCACTCTCGGCTAGGACACGTTGAATACGCAGTTTCAGTCTCGGATTCCGTGAGAGATTCAACCTCCCCGGAAAGGATTCTTATTATTGCTCTTAAGGGATTACCGCCCTGTAGTTTGTGGCTAGACCCGAGAGCCGAGCGATGGGACGAAGAGGACGTCGGGAAAATGGAGAGGGAGGAAATGTTGCGTTCTTGGCTGTAATAATAGGGACCTTTCTGTATACTGCGCGGGTAAACGTTGATGGGACTACGCGCGGTCTCAACTTTGTCGAGCCTCCTATTGCTTCCCTCAACCCTTGTTTCGAGTTTCAAGAACGCGAACGAGGAGCACGTAGCCCACGATCGCTGATGAGTATGCAGGTGTACTCTCGCGTGAGCCTTTCATTCGGTCGAGCTGTTTAATCCAGTCTATATTGTTCTCTCTATAAAGGGGAATATATTCTCACATTTTTGGCCTCTGTACTCGTTCGATAATGCAATTTTCACCCTCAAATCGATACTTTCTTTTTTTTTGCTTGCTTATTAATCCAAATCCAGCGGCAGATTGCGATTTACATTTTTTTTTCATCTCTGCATCGTGTGCTCCTCACAATTTCCTGCGACCAGTACATTCCGATCTTTCCTCGTGGTTTCCCTGCTCACCTACCTCAAAATCTGGGGTCGCTGAATTTCCCTCTATACCCTTAGAGGCACACTCGAGAGTCTCTTGAGTCTCTTGCCTTGTTGTCGTGACGTCGTGCAACTCCCGCCCACATTTTCACGGAAAACAAGACATTTATAAACACCCACCGCGAGATTAGATTTGTTGAGATAATGGTTGCTGGCTATGAGAGAGAGAGAGAGGGAGAGTGGAAGGGCGAGAATGGTTGTGGGGTGGCTTGGGTATGAGGTTAAGACGGTAAAATCTGCATGCTCGGTGATAGTGACACTAACGCACACCCCTTTAATCCTAAATAAGACCTTTGGGCTCGTGCTCTCATTATATGAGACTAGGACATCGGAGTAATAAGCGAGGATGACTCGATTCTCGAGTTTGTGACGAAATGAAAGCGTTGCAATTAATTCGATTAAAAATAAACAAAAATTCTCACAAACGGTTAATTTAACGCGAACAAAAAAAAATATAAATCGCGTTAAAAGTTGACAAAATCACCGAAAAAGCTAATTGAAGCTAAATGAGAAATGTCGAGAGCTCCTCACGCTCTCTAAAATTATCCTAACGCTAAGAAAGTGCTAGGTGGTCGTGGTTATGGGCACCGAGGTAGAACTAAGGGATTTCTCGACGTCTGGTGCAACCCCCTGAATATTTCGCGCCACGATGATGTATGTGGTGGAAAATACTGGGGGTAATCTGTCACGCCATCGACGCCTCCACTACGGCGCCTTCTTTTTTTTTTTCTTCGCTCCTCTTCACCCTCTAACCATTCTCATCCCTTCCCAAGTTCACGCATATATATGTCGATGAGCTACTGACGAACGATTTTCTCATTTTATGCACTCCTCTTCGAATAAAAATCAACAATTAATTTACGAATTTTTCATTCGTGAAAAATTGAAAATTATTTAGCAATATCATCCCCTCCAACTTTGCCACCTGATCGTTTTTTTGAAATTCAATCAAATTCAACAAATCCGGTGCCAAAATCTTTCAAGATTTCTCACGAAAACTGCGAATAAAAAAAATTGCCAAGGCTCGACGAAGCAGGAACTTTTCAACAACGATATTTACAATAAAAATTGAAAAACTCAAATGACTCAAGATTTTTGTTACGCAAAAGGTTACATTGAGCTTTGGACGTGACTCTCGTTCGGCGTCGAATAGCCCATACTCTCCCAAGCATATACATAAGTACAAATTTGTATAGTGAAAATGCGAAGCTCGAGAACGGTAGCAGGCAATAAACCGAGAGACTTCTCTTCGCCATCTGCAAAGGCACGAGTTTCTGTACCTCTGACCTTTGCTACAGAGAGCAGAAGTTCTCTTCGTTCCTTTCGCATCCTTTAGCTTTGGGCTCTAACTTTACATTGGAAAACGGACTAGGGCCTGACTCTCTGTTCGTCTCTATCGATAGATATACTTGCTCGCAAGTACGAAGAAGCAAACGATAGAAATCGAGTGGCCGAGTCTTCGTGGCTCCTTTTTCCATCGACAAATACCCCAAACCCCAACTCCATCTTCCTTCTGGTACACGGCTGATTAAACGCGGAGCTACGTTACGTAACGCAAATATACTGCTTGCCTCATCTCTATTTACATCCATATTATATACTCACTTTTCTCCGACCTCCTTCTCTCTCGTTGCATGTTTCCCACTCCCCCTCTCTCTCTCTCTCTCTCTCTCTCTCTCTCTCTCTCTCTCTCTCTCTCTTTGTATCGCCCGTATACTCCCGAGGCCTATTTTCCTACGTTCTCATCTCGTTCCAAGGAAAACTTTAGAAAGAGAACTCTCCCGAGTCCAGATATCTACTCGCTTTGAATTTAGGACCACCCACCCTTCTCTCCACCCTTAGAGCCCTCCGAACATCACACTCCGGGCTCGGTCACTTGACGGAAATATTTACCCATGCCGTTCCGTTCTCCTTCTCATTTCGCACTCAACGCATTTTTCTTTGTCGTTTGGGCTTCATTCACATTTTCATGTAACGAGTCGCCATGGATTATGGCAACTGGCAAGATTTTTTCGCTATTTTGAACTTTGTACCGAAAACCAAAACCATTCACGTCTCTCAATGAAGTAACTCGGTTTCCCTGGTCCTTGCTCTTTGATCTCTCATCCATGAAGAAACTCACAGCATTCCAGTTTACCCAGGACAGGTTGTTTACGCACTCTTGATTATATTTCTAGTTCTAGTTACCGGAGCCTGATTTGTTGATGGGCTCCGTCTTTCTGTCTCGCTCCCGAAAGGTTTCTTCGAAGACTCGAAGTGAAAGACGACAGAAATACGTGCTAGAGAGTCCGCCAAAGAAGGAACAACATGCGAGAGCCACGAAGGGTAGTCTGCACACATAAAAATACAAATAAAGTTAAAGGGAATTTTTATGTGGCCCCGTTGTTCTGACGATTCGACTCAGAGATATGGAGGACAACGCTGACCCGCGATGTAACGAGAGAAATTTCGCTAGTATCCTTCGAGACACGAACGACCTTCGGGTCCTCATTCCGAAGGAAAATGTAACGCTTTCCTATTGGAAATGTTTGTGTGCAGTATTTGTTGATATTCAAAGGAACGATTTGCAGATTTATTCACGGCCAATAAAAATTTATACGACTCCAAGGGTTGAAGAATTGCGAGGGAGAATCTCATCGGGGTGGGGAAGAGTCCTTGCAATTTATTAAACTAACAAATCCATGTCGTCTATAAGAATTTTTCGAATCCATCTTTGAGGTCAAATCTGTGAAAAAAATATTTCAAATGTCTGAAAAGTCGTCGTGCTCTGGTCAAGAGGGTGCTCGTAATAGTCGGGAAGCAACGACGATAAAACGTAACGGATAATAAATCCATGGAGCTCACTCTCGGCGCTGCGGGAACAAGAGTAACGAGTGTTTAACAAATAAATCTCGAGGCAGAGGAGAGGGCGATGAAGAAACAAAAGGAAAAAAGAACGAGCGCATATCGTGAGCAACGGGCTTTTAATCTTGCCGGGACTCTCGAGCGGAGAGGGTTGGGTGCAAGAGTTTCGTCGCAGTGACCACTGCCGAAATTTATATCTAGTGTGCAAAGAGGATGCGGCGAAGGAGAGGTGGAGAGAGAGAGCCGAAGAGAGAAAGGGAGAAGATAGAACGAGGAGGCTGGTCAAAAAAAAAAAGAATTGCGAAACAAATGGTCCATGCTCCGGAGATGAATCGATGGCCAACGTCCCAGTAGTAACGATAAAAAAAAAAAAACAACCAACCTTCGAGGGTCCATACGATGTAGTGAAAAGCTCGAAAGCTTCGCTTTGAAAAAAATAGCAAGGCATTGAAAGTTCGAGGGGGTGAAGGACTACGCGAACACAAACAGGTAGAGAGGAGATTCTACCTGTTGCACGAGCGGTCTCCCCGGTTAGCCTGCGTTCTCCGAGACCTACAGAGAACCTCAAAGAGCGAGTGTTTGCAAAAGCTTCTCACCGATGCTCGTCAAGAGCGATAAAGCCAGAAGGAGCAGGATGGGAGCAAAAAAATTATTACAAAAAAAGTCCGGCTCTCGATAAGCCATCCTCGATGTATGGGAAGCTCAAAGAGCATCGATAAATCAACTCAGCACCGGTGACAATCAGAAATCCGTTCTGGCAAATAATAAACTCGAGACCTTCGTTATCTCAATGTCACGAAATCCAATTTGTCAGTGAATCCAAACTCCGACTGCGTATCCACGATCGTATCCACGAATTCCAGCCTCGACCCATGTTGCTAACTTTTTTTACGCAAATTTTATCTGTTTCCTATTTCAGATTGACGATCGAGTCCGATCGCCAGGTACGTCGATGCGTCCCATGTCAACTTCGATATCCGCTGCGTCACCGTCTAGTCCTGAAGAACCCATTACGCTGTAAGTACTTCCAGAATTACATTAATACATTAAATACAGGGAAAGATCGTTCATTACTTGTCAAAGTTTAATTTAACAATAATGAGTCGAGATCGACGTTCCCAAAAATTGATCATCCCTGCTAGACAGGACATAATGATTTCATGGTCCTGACGGTTATCCGTGGTCATTGTTTTGTGAAGTTCACTCCACACTCACACAGACACACGTGATCATGCCCTTGAATGTATGTCTCATATTTTAACCACAAATTCCGTTCACTCTCACGATCCCTCCTTCTCTCTTTTTTTTTCTCTTTCTCTCTCTCTCTCTCTCTCTCTGTTCATGTACAAATGAATATCCTCGCACCGAAAAAGCCACTCAGACAAATTAGTTAGAAAAGGCAACCCTTAGTCGCAGCAAACACTTTCTGAGACATTCCCACACTTACGAGATCTCGTACATGTAAAATACAGATCGAAACTAATTAAGGATGGAGAAGCTTTTTCATTCGCACTCAACTCCGTGCATTATTGCACTTGTGTAATATTTTTTCCTGGCAGTGGACCTTCGGGGTAGCTTCGTCACCAGCCCTTGTCCCTTGCCTTTGATTTTGACAATTTTTCGTGAAGCCCAGAGAGCAGAAAAAAAATTAAAAGGCAACGTGACGGTTTCCGCCGAGAAGTTGGCCGCATCGAAAGGCAAAACAAGCCTTCTGAATCCGTGACGATATTTATGCCCATTTTTATTTATTGCGCTTTACCCCCCACGAGAGAAGAATGGAAACAATATGTCACCGGTTGGTAGGACGAGGGTGGTACGTTGTTTTCGCACATCTACAGAGAAACGAGAGGGAGGATCGACTCTTGACCCGCGTTCTTGTACGATCCCGGCTGTGGCAAACTAACATTAATACTTCCCCCCCCCCCTCCGTCTTGCCCTTACCTCTCCTCCAGGGCCCTGTGCTCAGGCACTTTGAAGCCGGAGCAGGAAACGTTAGAGAACTTCGAGCGATGCACAATTCGTCGAGAATCGTTTGTTTAATTTTTACATCGAAAGCTCGTACGTAAAAAAAATGTAAATTCTATATTCTGTGTAATTAACAATTTTTCGCGATTCGTTATTCGGTTTTGAATAAAATGCGATTAATTCGATCTCGTAATCTTTAGATTCATACGACGATGTGGAGGGGAGAGAAAATGAAGTAAATGAGTTCAAGAGTGAGGAGGAGGGGGTGGGGGATGTAAGTGCATATCGATTTCGTAGCTATTGTCGAGAGGGTCGAAGATGTTCGGAAAAGAGACGTTGACGGGGCTGGGGAGGAGGAGGACGAGGAGAAAAGAAAGAGCAGGAGGATAAGAAAGAAGTATATGGAGGATGGAAGAAAGGACGACGAGTGGCAAGGCCTCTGGGTTGGTATAAAAGGGCAAAGGCTATAAGTAACGAACCGTCTGGTGGAAAGCGCTCGAGGGCGCGGCAGTGATTTAGAGAAATTAAAACTTTAATTCATGTTCGGCGTCTTTCCATCTTTTTCTCTTTCTATCGCTCGTCTTCCTTGGCATCCTCGTTTACCACCGGGGGTGTTTCTGCCACAGAACAAAATTCCCGAAGCTCCTCGAGGGCTTTTCCTCGCCCTGTGCTCGACCCCCGCGGATTTCATCTCGTCGCGAGTTGGAAAAAGATCGTGAAAAAATCGGGCGACGCACGTGACGCAGACGAAAATGCCAAATCCGAAAAAGCGCGGGGCCGAGTCGCCAAAAACAGAGTTAACCCCATGGGTAAATAGTGGAGGGACGAGTAGAGAAAACTGGTGCCTTGTTCCTCAACTGACAAGGGTCTCATTCGCTTTCCCTCCTCATTTTCCCTTTTTCCTTTCCTACGCTCCCGGAGAGCTACTAATAAAGCATCCACCAACGAAAGCCAGTCCAGTTCTATGATCTATCGACTAAAATATATCACTCTTGAAACCAGAGTCCCTTCCTCCACCCCCCGTAGTACCCGCGGGACAAACTTCTCCAAAAGATTCGAAAAAAAAAACGATTTCTTCTCGAAGAGAAAAAATGAATGTTCCACGAACTCGCGCCGAGGACCAAAAAGATATACGCACTGAACATTTCGCAATATACGACAGAATTCCACGAGATCTACTTTCTCTCTTTCCCTTGTTCGCGCATATCTCCCTCATCTCATTCAGGTATTCCGAATTATTTTATCATACGTCTTAGACCGAATGAGAAAAGAATATGCTACCCCCCCATTAGCATAACTGCCTCCCTTGTATTTTTTCCCGAAACTCTTGGCACAGTCTGTTTATTCAAGTTGCTGTACAACACAAGAGCAGCCAAATTTCCATGAGAGATTAGGCATTTACTGCGCAAATAAAACAGATTCGAATGATTTAAAATTGATTTTGAATAATAAAATGTATACGCGCCCATGTAAATCCTCGAAAACCTCTCACTGAGAAAACAGTTTATTTACAATAAATAAATATATTTTGTTGGTACTTTTACTCAAACATTCATTAACTGTTAAAAAAATTGTTAATGGTCAAAAAATATCGTTGTTATCACGATCAAATTTCATAGGCATAGCATTTCCTTAAAGATGATGATTTGTTCGATCGCTTTCATTTCCCTTAACTCGGTAGATGTTTATGGTCATCAAATTCATTTGCAATTAACGAAGGTCACGTTCCATCGAATGATTCATTTATTAACTATTAACAAATGTTTATATCAGACGATCGCGAGAGGCTCAAATAAATGATTCATTAATTGTTTAAAAACATTTATTTCGTCGTATCCAACTTAACATTTGTTAGCAGTTAAAAAATTCTGGTACATATAAATAAATCGTTTTTTCAGTGCTCAGCGACGCGTTTCCTTTTTTTTCCAACAAGACATTGTAACGTCCTATTTCAGTGGTACGAAATATGTGGAGGCCAGACAGATAACAGAGGGAACAATTGGCTGGTCTCGTCTGTGGTATGATTTACCGATTCACATGCGCATTTTAAAAGAAAAAAGCAAACCCGATTGCGAGTGGTATGCGGGGCTAGTAGAAACGGGCAGTACTGAACGGACAGTAGCTGGACGCTTCTATGACCCTATTTGCACAGTGGACAGATAAAAATTCAGTACCGAATTCCCCTCCGATTCAATAAAGCTTTCTCCCTCTCGCTCTATCGCTCTTCGACTCGGATTATCTCTCGGGGATCTCTAGGCGCTTTTTATTCCATGCTATCGCTTGAGAGCGAGTGAGAAACGACACGAGAATGCTTATTATTTGTTTTCAAAACGTATGTAGCTATTTGTGTATTTTCGTCGAATGAATATCGCAAATAGATATGAAGTATGAAGTCTGTCTCTCTCTCGCTTTCTCCTGGTCCATTAGAAAAACGGTGGTAAAGAATTTCTCTTGGAATTTCGTTTCGTCGAAGCTTTTTCCAATAAATCTGTATTTCCCTTGGTCGCGAGTGAGAGAACACGCGAAAAAATGTATGGCAAGAGAAAAAAAATCGAGTCTGGTGGTTTTGCCCGATGCATAAACATTATGCATGACCTCGAAGGATTTGTCTGCGAGCACTCTTTTTCCAGATATTCCTCTTGGGTTCTCTGTACCTTTACCGCACCCACCCCCTTCACTTTTCTTCTTCCCCTCCCCTCAACCATCGCCTTTTCCCTCGTTCTTTCGTTTTTGCTTTTAGGGTGCCGTCCACCACCAATAAATTCCCATCATCGCTCTCGGCTCTCTCAGGTATACGCCTCTTGGCGTATCCGCCATTATCGTACATAAATCATATCATAAGTGAAGCTGAATTGAATCCAATGAGTAAATATGACTTTCGAATAATAATAATAACAATTGTCGTGATTTATCGTCATGAAAAAATGAATTTTGAACTACCTCAATAAATGAAAAGAAAAGATATTATTTCCAAGGTTTTCGAGGCAACAGGAAAATTGGAGGAAAAATATTTTCAATTGAATTCTTAATTATGGAGGAACGTGAGTTTGGCGTATAGACGAAAAAAAAAAGCGATTAAACGGGGGCGGTTAGGCAGCTCGTAGCGTATAAGAAATGTATGAATGACATAGAGCCTCTTACACGAGAATTCAAGGCTCGTCGATGTCTTTCGCTCGATCTCGCCTCATGTACGTGAGGAACGCTCGTATCTCTTGAAATACATTTATACGAATGCATGGATAAATGCAGCGGAGGTTGGTACGAAGCGAGGATCGTCGATTCCGCGACGAAATGCATAAATACATGAGGGCGTTATCCCATGGAGGAGCAGTCGAAGGAGAGAAAGCGAGGGACTTGATTTGGAAAGAGGATGAGAAAGGAAGCATCATTGGATTATCGTATAGAAAGGAAAGGGGAAGAAAAGGGGTGAAAGGAGAGATAGAAAGGGCGAAAATCGAGGTAATAACGATGCAAAAAAATAACCGCGATGTATATGGCGACGAAGAATCGATTTCTGAAAAAAAAAAAAAAAGCGCTACCAAGATCGAGGAGAATGACGTCAGGAGGCATAAAAATGTGTAGTGGTTGGATAAGGAGCGTCATAGCGACCGTCACGTTTATTTAACGTTGAGACGAGAAGTAGACTTCACCTAACGGAATCTCTGAGATTTCGCAGCGAGGGCATTCCAGCCGGAATAACTGTCACGCGAGTAATTACGCGCGAAGCTATATCGTACAAGCTCTAGATTCGAGCGTGTGGAAAGCTCTTCCTTTCCTTAAAGTCTCCCCATCCCGCGGTCCTCTCCTTGTCGCGCTCACTTTCTTCCTCTCGTTGTACATTCCCGAGGGAAAAGGGCTTTGGTTGTGCTCTCTCAGAGAAAGCAAGCATCGCATAGAAGCGTGTAGAATAACAGGAACGGCAAAAGCATCACGAACTGCCTCTTTGCAGCATTTGCTGCGTTGCTCAGATCCTCTCCTCGCATTTCCTTCATCCCTATACAAAATCTATGTACATAAACTTACATATACTATGTATATATTCCTTTCTCTTGCTTTCTCACTATTCTGCCTGGCAAACCAGAGCTAATAAAAGCCCACAATTACCTCCGGTTTGGGCACCATTTGTCTTGACGCCACCACCACCACCACCGCCGCCGAGCACCAGCCCAAGCATCCTCTCATGCCCGATATAATTCACCACCATCCAGCGCAACAACACATTGTTGCCTAATGAGGTGTAAAACATTCTGGAATATCTGACAGTCTGCCAGAGTTTCACGTTTCCCCAATTTAATCCTCCGAATCTATCTATATCTTAACATTTTATAGAAAATATATGAAAGACCCCATACATACTTTTCTTTGGCTTATAACCATTCCACCACGTACTCGGTGTATACGCACGAAAATATGTTTAGCTTGGTGTATATATATATAGATATAGAATGGCTGTGATTTGCGACGATAAAGCCGCATCGACAGGCGACGCACGTGTTTCCTCCGCGCACAGCCTGTGCGAAGAACCTCTTGAGGAGTATGCTCCGAAAGCGTGTAAGGTAGTAAGCGGAGCATGGGCAGCAGCACCAGCAGCAGCAGCAGCAGCAGCTTTCTCCTTTCTACAATGTTATCAAAGTGGAGAGGACGTTATGATATATTTGTAATCATGTTACCTCGTACGTGACCTTCCATTACAACTGCTTCTCGATAACAAATTGTTACAAGGGACTCGAGGACGCGGAAGAAAGAGACCTCCTTATTTCACTTTATGGGTTTTACGAGCCTTTTTTTCGGGCCACGTTTTTTCTCCTGTTTTTTTTTTTTTTTTTCGTTTCTTCGCTTTTTTCTTACACTCGACGTTTACGGCACCCTCGTGTATCCTCCGCGATCTCGAGAGCACTTCAGGGACAATGGTAATTTTTATTGTCCCGTGTTTGCGATATATATACACGCGTGTATCGATGCGATTGAGTAAATTCGATTTATAGAGATTCGTTTACGTGTAATAACGAGACGTAATTCTCCGATGCCTCTGGACTGAAAGTAGAGTCACGTTTTTGGACAGGGAACACCCAATCGAAAACACTGGCATTCTCCTGCACAGGAAAACATTATAGAACATAGAGGTTTGCCTCGAGCATTATTATTAATATTATTATTATGTTCGGAGCTTCCTCGTGGTTGTATATTATATATATAAATATACTTTGTGCATAAACGTAAGGGACAGTTTATATTCCACGCTCATTTGAGAATTTAGTGCCCGTGCGAGCCTCCACCGTTATGCTCCAAACCCACGAGCCACGACTTTCTACCCTTTCGAATCTCAAACCAACCCTCTCGACACGTTTTCACGGTAAGAACTCGCCCGTGACTTTATCTCTTCTCCCTCTCTCTCTCTCTCTCTCTCTCTATCTCTCATATTAGACAACATGAACTACCTCATATTATTATACGTACAAGCAATGGTTTTCACACACTTATATACTTCACTTATTCGTACACATGTATAAGAGAAAACACGCAGGTTTGCCCTTAAATCAGACTAGATTTGTTTGCGCCAGGATGCCATGGCAGATGCTGCTGCCGCGCAAACTACCCTTGCCCCTCCCGCCCCCTTTCTAAACTGCGTTTTACCCCCCCCCGATCTGTACACCGATATGGACCGTTTCCCAACAGTTGAGATAACTCGGAGCCACTTTACAACGGATAATACGTGTTAAAATTTCAACTTATATTCACTAAAGACTTCGCTCTCGTCGCAGTTACAAAATTTTCAGTAAAAAATCATTTTTTCCGTTCGGCGAGTATTGTGAGGGCTATCGATCGATTTTTCGTTGGACCGTCTCATCGATGAGTCCGAAAATGAGACCCTCCTCGAACTACCCCTTTCAGAACTACCCGTCAGCAAGTTCCTTTCCATCTTACGTCCCCCTCCTCCCTCCAGTTCACGAGCCTTCGCTAGGGTCTGCGACTTTGTACGATAAATCATGGCGACGCGATTTAGAAATAATTTTTTCGGGTAATTTATTTATTTTTGCACACAAAGTAGTGAAAGGGAAAAGTATTTTTTAAACAACCCCTGTATAGAGGGGCGTTTGTTCGCTCGGTATCTCGTCGTTGATGTGAAAATTCTGCTCCCATTCTCTCGAACCGTTTTTTGTTTATCTTTTGCTCTGTCTATCTCTTTTCTCTTTCGTTCTCGTGTGGCTCTATAAATCAGTGGAAATTTGTTATGCCCGGCACGCAGATGGTTTTGTTATATGAAAATATGTGCCCGTTGCGCGAGCGCACACGCCGCACACCGTGTACGGATGTTGCGGGTCGGCTTTTCGAGAACGGGAGTGTAAGTATCCCTCTCGGTAAAATACATCCCTTATACCTCGCCGCGCACCCCTTGTCTTCCCGGATATACGCATACCCCCTCCTCTTCCTCCCATTCAAAATATACATACATACCCACATACACAAATATATTCTCACTGGGTTTTCTCCTCGAGGCGTCATGCTGTTTCGCCCTCGGGCTATCTTTAATTACGCGAGAACGAGACCCGTACAACTTATATATTAGAAGCGTGAATAAATTTTTTTCCATATTATAAAAACGAGCCTAGCGACGGGGCAGAAAAAAAAATCTTTAAAACGTTTAATTTCATTTCGTTCATTCATCGAAACGGGCTAAAGAAATTTGAGAAACAAAAGTGGCTCAACCGACCCGAGGGACCTCCTTAAATATGTCATTGTGACATGAGAAGCTTCTCTGGTGCAGAACGAAGGGGATTAAAGCAGAGAATGATCGCTCGTGCTACGTCAACGAGCTCCATATACATGTACACAGAAAATAGTATAAGTATGTGAAGAATTCGATACCAGAAGGTCTCTGAACGGGAGAAGACCACTTGGAGCAAAGAGCAAGGCTCCCAGCAGTGCTAAATATTTGATTGGGATTCGACGATTGGTTTAAGACTTTTGCAACCGGAGAAGAAAAGGTATATCGCTGTCTTCCTTGGTACAAGAACGATTCTCGTATTTTCGGGATGGTCAGTTGGAAAAGAGTCTCGAACGAAAAAGGGACGGCTACGGAAAGAAATCCCAGGAATAAGGGAATCCTCCGACTGTTGAGAGCCCGATAGTTAGCGAACGAAACGAACGATCCTCTTCCCATTGACATAGATCGCTGTATATATACGTGGACAGACATTCCCCCGAGCCCGAGCAGTCCAGCTGTCCCAGTCACAGTGCTTTTTCCATCCGATCATGTATCTTTCAACTTTTTCTTATTCCCTCGGACAAAAAGCACCTTAAAATATGCATACGCATGACATCGTACACATATCTCCGTATCCTGCGCCTACTTTCGGTACAAAATCATCGAGGACTTTGAGAAACAAAAAAAAAAAAAAAAACCCTCGAGCCTTTTTTTTTCATGCGACTCACTAGATCTTCTCGTGGCCTCTTTAAATCAGGCCAATTTTTCTCCGCATCGTTAGCCCTTCGTTTTCACTGGACCTCGAGTCAAGCCGGCTCACCCCTTGGATCGAAAGGACAAGAGTCCTTTGGAGCTCTAACGTGCTGTCATCTTTCCGCTTTGTTGAATCCGATCATTGTGGACTCGAGTACGTCCCGAACGAATTTCTATGGTATTCCGAACGTCGAATTCGCGGCCTCGAGGACTGGACGCAGTTCGAACGTTCGAGTGATGAATTTCGATGAATTTAAGGAAAATGTGATTTTTCTGGAATAATCCACGAATTTGTAAATAATGAGAAATGTGGGGGAAAGAAAAGAAACAACAAAACGAAAACTCGTGAAGTTTATTCTCGAAAGTGTTTGCAAAGGGATGTGAATGCCGGGATAAAAGAGGACGTCAGAGTAAGCACCCTCGGCAGAAGGGAAAGCGAGAGAGAGAAGAATTTCCACAGCAGGGAGAGGAAAAGCTAGTAAGCTCGTATCCCACGTGCTAGTGCCAAGTGGGGTGCATTAGCCAAGTTGCCATTATCCACGCGTGAGAGACCCCTAAATTATCCGGCTCGCTCCTTTCTCTCTCGCTCTCTCTCTCTCTCTCTCTCTCTCTCTCTCTCTCTCTCTCTCTCTCTCCCTCTCTCTCTCTCTCTTCCACCTTCTCTTCTTTGCCAGTAGCAAAGCGTGGGCTTGCACCGACAAGGAGAAAAGAGAGAACCCCTCGGTGAAAGCTCGGCGAGAAAAAGACGTACGAGCCGTTGCAAAGAGCGTCAGAGCTCGAAGAGCGCGAGATCCTTAAGGGCTACTATATTTTGACGGGTGCGAAAAACGTCGAGCCGACGAGAGAACGCGCGTGATTCTGGAAATTACATCCTTGTATATAGGAAAACGAACAACCCCTTTTATGCACTAAATTAATCGTTTCTGCGATTAATCATTGCGTGGAAATAAAATTTAAAAAAAAAATAATAATCATGCGCCGAATAGAAAATTCATTCCTACCAAAATATCAATTTTCCCAACCATCTTCCGGTATATATTTCAGCACGTAAGATGTATTTCCATAGCGATTATAATTCAACGCCGTTAAGCGAAAATCCTTTGGCTGACCCTATCGACTATTTGGCGCGCGCGCGCGGGGGGCGCTTCGTTCCTTATCCCCGAGCAAGTTCGTGACAAACTTGCGGTGATGATCGACGGGATGGAAAAGAGGGATCGAAGCTGTACGAGACGATGGCGATGACGAGAACCACAACCGAGCGAACGAACCACAGGAAAACGGGGACGCTCGGTATCCGGACGATTTACCGATAGCTCGAACGAGAAGTTTGCCATCGAGAAACGCTGAGCTTCAATATGATGACGTATACCAGCCAAGAACCAGCTGGATATTTCACCAAACGAGCAATTCGGCTATAACATCACTTGGACAGTAAAATGAGAAAGGGTCAGAGACAATAACCCGGACGATGAGTGAAGAAAGACCGAGAGAGAGAGAGAGAGAGAGAGAGTCCTTTTCTAACCGCTAAGAACTGTGATCCGGTGGTGGTTTATCTAATTGAAATTGTCGAGGGTGCACAAGATATAATGCTGAGTGGAAGGACTCTCACTACGACATTGCAATCTCTTCTTCCTTTCGCCGGGCGGCGCTCTCAAGGAAAAGGGAAAGCGCACCAACGAGCCCTGAGTGCCGAGAGACAGGACCTACTCTCGACAGAGTGAAGAGCCGTCCGCAGGCAAAGCCAGTCAGGGAGAGTCAAGAACTTTAGCTATCTCGAGAAACACACTATTCCAAGGAGCCGATTTACCACGAGAGAACAAGAGAGAAGGAGAAACATTGCGATGCCTAATACTCTAAGCTCTTTCCGTTCGTGCGAGCCTTCAAATCCGTTTCTCACTCGATTCAAAAGTCTTTCACCGACCTTCCAGTCATTCGGCTCTTTAAACCTTTGATCTTCGCGGTTATCGCGTCGGGAACGCTCCAAACGTTATCAAAAGGAACGAATTAAATTTTTTTTCATATTTCGCAGTGGTTAACGACGAATGCTCTATTTTTCATGCTCATCGAGCAGCCTCCAGTTGAATTCTCGTCCCTATTCCACATTCAGCTCGTCTGTCCCAAAGAACTTTCCGCACGGAGTATTCACTTGTATCGAAAACGTACGAGTGATACGAATCGAGGAGTTTTGCCACTCTAAACTCTCCCGAAGAGCTTCGCGGTCTGAGGCAAGGGTGAGAGACTCTCTGTGAGGTTTAAGATTTAAGGCAAACTCTCGCTCACACTCTCGAGGGATAAGTGAGACGGTGCACCATGCGCCTTGATCCGTCTCCTTCTTACTTTGAGAAGACGAAAGCTTCGATCTCGGTTTATCTAATTCGAGTTGTCGGTCCTCTTCGCAGTATCGTCCCGAAAGTCAAGAGGTTTCCAGATTATACGTGCGAGTGTACACTTGCCGATAGCGTTGCTTCCAAAGCTTGGATCAAATTCATCACATGTATATATATACTCGGGGAAAAAGCCCGGACAAGTATACATTTGCTCATCGCACTCTTTAGCAAATGTTTTTGCACTCTCATACTTAAACACTATTTAATTAAAATCCATTTTCTGCCACGTCGTTAATAATAACCGCGAATTGAATGACCTTAAAGTTTGCACCGTGCAAATGCAACGAAATTCGTTTTTCTCTTTGCCAGCGCTCATTATTTTCATGCGAAATTTAATTGTGATGACAAAACGATTGCTTCGAGAAAAATATATTGGCTCGATAAATTTGGATCATTTTAAAAATTCAATGAGTTGTCGATCAGAATAAATATTTTCCGTTGCATTCCAACGTTTCGAACTTCAGCATTATGCGAATAAACTGATTCGAGGGTTTATCGTAAGAGAGCATCGCGTTATTAGTCGCAATGTTAATTTTCAGCTCGCTCGACGATTCCTGGGCTTTACGGTTTGCTGTCCCTACCCCCGTGCATCGTTTTATTATTACGAGAAAGTATTCCCGAGACTCGGTCGAGTCTCTTGATTCGCGGCCACTTGGACTCTGCAGAAAAGCCACAAAAACATTTTCCAACATTTTTCCTGCGTTAACTTAGTATTTGGAGAAAAGAGTTACGAGAGGCGTCGCGATGCTTTCAGAAGCATTGACTCGAGTGTTTAATTGATGAATCGATCGAACCCCTTCGACGTGGGCGTACGAGGTGTACAATATTTTCGGAAAAACTCTGATGATTAATTTTTCATCCCCTCGCGTGTCATCACCAAAATAAAGTAGGGTATTTGTTGATATATGGAACGAGAATATGGTCTTTGATTAGTTTCGTATTTTGTGCAAATAGCCGCGAAGGCTTCATTAACGTCCGGCAAGTTTTACTTTGGTGTTTCAATGGCGGGCGGCGAGAAACGCATAAGACACGAATTTCTATTGACTATGAATGAACGGAGTTAACCCTGCGATGATTGAGCTTGTTCGTCATGAGCAGAGCGAATTCCATTAACGTAGAAAAGATGGAGGATCGGGTGAGGGAGAAGAAAATCAAGAAGATGAGAGCTCCAAGGCGGAAGAAGAAGAAACAGTCGAAGAGGACGATGATGAGGAACCAGCGGAGGAAAAGTGTAAAAAAAGGAAAGCTGCAGGAGCAATAGAGGGAGAAAGTGAATAAGGGGTGGTTCCAAGAAGCCGAGGAAGCGGGCACCTGCAGCTCATAGGTAAACACGTCGGAGGGATGATGGAGGAAGACGAAGTAAGGGAAACGAGTGGAAAGAGAAACTGAGCTTGGGGGGTTGCTCTGTAAAATTGAGCTCATTCGGCGAAGGGGGTTGCGCACCTGGTGCACATGCACACGGTAAATGCAACAAACCAGCCATCGGAAAGCTCAACGTAGAGAAAGATAAAAATATGGTGTCGGGAAGGGGTGGTCGAGGAGTTGGTCGCATGTAGAATTTCGAACTCGAGTAACTTACGTTGCAGGACTAGCCTGCAGTTTTTTTTTTCTTTCATCAAGCGCAGCCCCTACGTGTGTAATGCTCAGGACTCAGCTTTTATAGGACGTCGAGTGTACGTTCAAGTTTTTCTCGTTTTGTCATTGAGACTGGGCTCGCATCGGGGACCAAGGGGATGGATAACCGGATACAAGGTGAGATGCGCGGATGGAGAACTGTATACGCGATGGGATGTTGGCCAGAACCGAGCTTGCCAACGAAAAGCTCCCTCTCTCAGTCCCTTTGCCCTCTCCACCTCTATTCTCTCTTTCTCTTCTCGGTTCTTCGTTCAGGGGGTGGACAGTGCGCAGAACCCGCCCCCACCTTCCAAGTTAAAGTCGAGCCACGACGATGACGCGTCCCTCCAACGCGCAGACGTGTAATTCTCCCACTGCTTTCGCCCAAGAGGTTCCTATGCCTTCACCCCAAAAACCACCCCCTAAGCGAGCTCAACCACTACGAGCCTCGCCGCTACTACTACGAAGACTACCACTACGAGACTCGGCCTCTGCTATTACCACCACCACCATCATCCCCCTCGACTTCCCGTTTCAATTCTACATAGCACACCACAGTAGCTCGCGAGCATCCTCACCAGCAAGGGCTCCTCGCGCGCGCATTCACCGTTGTACATTTTATTTCTCCAAGATTTTTCTTTTCTCGTTCTCTCGTGTTTTCCTCGCTCGCACTTCCGCAGAAACATTTTTCCGACCGATCGAGTAACTTTTTTTGTTTTTGTTTTATTCTCCGAGCAATTAGTCATTTTCTATTGTTAGTGAGTAATTATCGGCAAAAAGGAGAGAGTAAATTTGAATTGTTGACGGTTGACAGTTTTCGTATATGAGGAAAAATAGTTCGAACTGAAATTTGGCGAATTTGTGCTCACGATCCTCCATCATGCAACGCCGGCATTGAGGTAGGCATGAGAGAGGCATTGATCCTCAATAAAAATATATTTAGTACGTACTGTAAAGCATGCAGAAAATAGGGTGTTTGTCGTCGAAGGAGAGATCCGAGAGTGCGACGAGGTGAGGTGGACGATTGAAAAAGAAGACGATTCCAACGAAAGTAATAAAAATAAACAAACAGATAAAAATGAAAACGTTGGGAATGTCAGAATGAAAGAGAGCGAGAAAGAGGGCATATAAGGGTCGTCCCGGACCACGTGTGGATAATAAACAACAACAAAACAAACAAACAAACAAAAGTGTCGTCAGACATATTCATACTCTGGAATTTTTGTGTTCCAGGGTGGAACTTACCAGCGTGCCGGGCGGCCAGAATGCAATGGCTCATCTCAAAAAGAGGAAGCTGGAAGCCGAGACAGGTTTGGCTACTACGCTGAGTTGCAAGGCTAAGGCGCAGCTCGTCGTAACCCAAACTGGCGGTGCAAGTGTCAGTGTCAGTGGTGGTGTTGGTACTTGTGGTGTTGTGCCACAAGAGATGGACAACAACACGGATGCTGCGGCTAAACGTAGGAGAAAAAGTATACGCGATGATGACGTTAGAAAACCAATGGAAATTGAAAGCGGTGCAACCAAGAGTAGCATATCGTTGCCACAGAAAAAGCGTGTCTTTACGTCTGGTAACTCGGGTAGCCCTGCGAGAAAAAGTAGTAAAAATTCTGACGAGCCTGAGGACGATGAGACGCTGATACGCGAGACGGAAGCTGCCCTTAAGAGTCTTTCGGGGAGCTGGCCGGGTCCGAGTGGCTCATTGTATCAACGTGGTAGTTCGGACGATGACAGATACGAGTCCAACTTTGAAAATCTGTTTGAAGAAAAAAAAGACAATCCGAAAATGTCACCCTCCTCAGTGTCGACCTCTTCGACCGCCAGTAACGAAGCTGGTTGTTCTTTAAAGGACGTTATTACATTAAGGGCTCAGCAAGATCGTGGCGGAAGGTCCTTCCAGCAAAGTAGGTTACAGGATCACAATAAAATTCATCAACAACCGGAACAGCAGCAACACCTATCGAGCCTTCTACACGATCCCACCAAAACTGCGAGATTAATCGCGAGTAATAGATCCCACTCGATGAAGGATAGAAACGAGCGCGAATCCCAGTTACGGCACAACGAGAAATACTCTCGTTATGATCCACCAGATTTCAATGAGCTCGTTGACGATTCCTCCAACGAGTTAGAGATCGACATGTCCGATCCGTTGACCGAAAAAGACGACTCGGATAGAGAGAAGGATAGAAATAGTAAGAGCAGTGGTTCGTCTCCTCACGGTTCGGGCAGGCATCATCATCACCATCACCATCACCACCACCACAACCACCACCAATCGCATCACGCGCAATCGCAGCATCAACAGCATCACGGCCAACAAGCTCATCATCCATCTTACGCGAACTACCACAGACAATACAACGAAAGTGGCTTGAACAAACAAACCCCGAGTATCTCAGGGTCAGCGAGTTCGTCGCCGAACTCTTCCGGTGGTTCCTCGTTCTCCGGTAGCTCGGCATTCAGGCCACCGAACACGGATCACGCTAAGAACTCTTGTAGAGTGAATCCGACGACGGTAGCGACGTTGAGTCCACCGATCGGGCCATATCCAGCCTCAGCGACGTTCGTGGGTTTTCCGACCCCGGTGCCAGGCCCGGCGGCGATGCCGGTCGTCCAACCGATCGCGGGACTGCCATCCCCGGTCGACGAGAAACACTTGTCAGGGGTCTCGCTGCTCCAGTTGAAATCACCGAAAGAGGAAGTGATGCACGCGGTCCAGACGAACTTGAATCCACGGGAAACCGGAAACGACGTACCTTCCGTGACTGTTACGAATCCTGGAGTGGGCGTTCCGAAGCAACAAAACACCGCACTCCCCACAGGAGGATTAACGCCCGTAGCCAGTCCCGACGCGAACTCCTCAAAACAGTATACGATATTACAACCTGCCGGAGTTGGATCGAGAGCTGCAAGTGCCATTCAAGACATCACGAGAGAAGGAGTAGTCAGCGTTGCTGCAGTCAGTAGCAGTGGCCCGAGCACAACCACCTCCAACAGTGGAAACAACAGCACGACGAGTTATTCCGGAGCTGGTAACAACCATTCCTCCGGCAAAACAACAAATTCCGTCAACAATCCTCCACCTGGTATCGCCAGCGTTGCTAACAACAGTACGAACAATAATTCCTCAGTGTCACGCTCTTCTGTAGTCGCTGTAACTAGTGGAGTAGGCAACGACGGAAGCACCAGTAGTAACACGATGACGACTATGACAACAACAACGACAACGACTTGTCCAGCAGCGATTGGTGATGTTTCAACGACGACAGGTGCTGCCACTGGCCAGCAGGATATCGTTATGAAAATCCCTGAGACCCGAGGACCTTCCTTCGATCCAACGAGACCAACAATGTCCATGTCACCGTCGAGTCTCAGCAGAGGTGAGACAGAAACTCGAGGCTTCTCTTCGATCCATAACCAGATCGTCCTTCTCCTCTCCCGGCCTCTGTACCTCCACAGCTTGCTTCTTGTATTCGGTTCTTCGTTACATGCTCCCTTCAAATTTACACGAGTTTCCCGTAAGCGCGGAGCTCCCTATCCGTTTTACAGCTCTTTCGTGTCTACGACGGATATCTCTCGAGGTTGGACAAGAAATTTGCTGAAACATTGATGAGGGTAGTAGGAGCAAGGAGCCGGTTATAGTTTTAGTACAAGTAGCAACGGGTGTAAGGGTTGTCGTTGGTGCGTTATGCGTTTACGAAGGGGGTTTATATGTTCGTAGGGGTCCACGAGAGTCTATCTTCTCGCTCTTGCCATCCGTTCTCGCCTCAGTCTCTCTTTTCCTCGGCCACACTTCCCTCAAACGTATATACAGCGGCTATTCTCCACTTGCTCTTTCATTACTCTCGCTCACTCTTGCTACACATACATAAAATTAGGGGAGTTGGACCAGGCGAGCGACTCAGCGGAAAATCAATAATTACAAAACCCTAGGGTGATGACTCGAACGGCCAAAGTCCCATATTCTTCTTTGTACCCAAAACCTTGAGCATTTCTTCATCTTATCGCATGCGAGAGGCTGTGGGCGAATCATGGGGAAGGAAAGGTGATTGGAAATGGAAAATAATGCCATCTCTCAATGTGGGACTCTCGATCGTCAGCAGAAAACAATCGAACGATCGAAAACAATGTAACAATCCTGTTTTCTCTCGAGACTCCTGCTCTTCATTGTCATCTTCCTGGAGCTCTTCGACTACAGCCCCAAGTCCTTATTTTTTTGTCTTTTCATTTTATTCACTAGAAAGCTCCGGGAGGGTTAAGAAAATGGGATTCAATTCGGGAATGGCGGGAGGACGATGAAGTGTGCTGTGTGACTTGGCGATAGAAAAGCGTGAGAAGAAATTCATACCCTTGAAGCACATCGTGTAACAGTGACTGCGAAAAGAGGGATCAAGACAAAGCGAAAAAGAGAGAAGGAGAAAGCAAATCCGTTTCGGTAGACGCGCCGAGATACAAAGTCGCGAAGGTGGAGAAAGACAGGGGTGTTCTTGACGGGCGGTGAGTTTGAGTGCATTCCACGATCTTGGGAGTGCGGTGACACGGGACGGCTTGACTCAACCCCCTCAACATCCCTCACTGTCTATCTCGCTCGCTCGCTCTCTCTCTCTCTCTCTCTCTCTCTCCCTCTCTCTCTCTCTCTCTCTCTCTCTCTCTCTCTCTCTCGATCTTCTCGCAACTGGTCCAAGAGAGGATGAAATTTGGGGTTGATACCGGCGTCATACGTATAAGCCGCAGCTGTCAGCGGGTAGAAACGTGACTAGCGTGCCTCCGAACCTTCCACGAGCCACCTTATTACCACCCCACCTTTTCCCTCTGCCTCCCCTCATTATCCCCTTAGCGTTTTCCCCCCTACAACATGCGAGAGTCAGTTGAGAAAGAGAGAAGAGTACGCATCCACTACGAGACGTTGAGATTTATCAAGAGAAACCGAGCGACCTGGGGAGAGAGCGAAAGAGACCGAAGGCCCTACGACCATTTCCCAAAATTCAATCTCCGCCGCTCCCACCCTCAACATTCTCCTTTTACCATGCTTTTCTCTGTCGCAAAAGCTCACTATGTCGATTCGCGGACGACGGGGCATGATTAAAAGCATCTGCCTCCATTCGAATCAAACCTTTAGTATTTAATGGCTTCTCCTCGCCAACCAACAATATATATGTATCATATTTTACTCCCGACATTTTCAATCTTCCTAACTTTGAATCGATCAACTCGGGACTTTCAAAAATTCAACTAAAATACCTCAAGACCATTTTATTCATTAACTCAAGTGCTCATATACGTTCGCATTAATGAGATTAATCAACGTTCCGATTGCTACGGTTGCAGGAAGAAATAGAAAATCCTCAAATTCAGCTTTTGCTTGAATTTTTGTTAAAAAATCAAAAGAGGCACAGATTTTAGTGTTCTCAAATAGTTCGTGCACGATATTTACATCTCGTGCGGTATAAAAAAGACTTTCTTGTAAGCGGGCAATTAAAGCAAGCTCACGAAAAGGATAAATATTGGTTTGATTATAAGCGTGCGACCTGGTAAAGTCCGTGAAGCATATTTTCTTTATTTTTTGCACGTAAAAAATCACGCGAGCGGTAGCCCCGGATGGTTGGTCAGAGAATAAAAGGGTCGGAACCGTGTCGGTGCGCGATCTCGTATCGTTTGATTCTCCGGGTGGATCGCGTGCGGCCGGTGCGGTTCCCGTGTTACGAGCACTCGGTATATACGACAATCTCTATTATCAGCCGCTCTCGGTGTGGGATCGGAGCGTTACGAAAAAACGTGTTGACACGCCATAAAAGGGCTATCGGAAAAAATCCGTCAACCACAAAAGTGCTACCGGCCCTTTTCAACCCCTTTTCCGAAAGTGATTGTACGAACCTTGACGTGGGTATACATTTATGTTTTCCTGTTTACCAGTTATTGCTACATTCGCTCGTAATCCAGCCATTGGGTTTGCTGCGTCGTTGCCAGTCGCAAGGAAAATCTAAACTACTCCGTTAAACTCGATTTAACGCTCGGTCAACTTTTCATTCGTTACGGCTGGGCCCCAGACAAATTTTTCATTTTTAGGTCAAGGGTTAAGCGATCAGCAGATTTCATAATCGATCGTTAATAAAAGAAGAAGAAACAAACAAAAAAGTTGAAATTATTTTTTTCGACTGCAGAGACTGCGAAAGATGAGACGAAAAGAAAATTCATACGCGACGATGATGGAGAGCAAGATAAAACGTTGGAGCAGTCTGCTCGACGTCTTGAACAATAATTCATCATAAGAGTAGGGTAGGATAAAGATGCGAGGATCCCGCGGGTGAATATATGTTTATATAAAGAGATTTTCGTATGGCACGCGTCCGACGTGAAAGCCAACCGCGGATGAATAAAACAATCTGGGTGTTTACGTACACCTTGGAAGCTCTCGCTTTTCCGAGGTCCTCCAGGGCTGACCCTCGCATGAAATGGCTACAAAATAACACAATTACACACTCGGTCTCTCCTGCTTGCTCCTCGAGAGCACATATACGAGATCTTCTTCTTCCTTTTTCCTCGATTCTTTCTCACTTTTTCTCGCCATACATTCAGCCCTCTACGCGAATCTCTTGTTCCTCTTTCTACGATCTCTATATGTGTACGTGTATATTGAAACCCTCGAGGTCTGCCCTCGTCTTTTCACCCTCTCTCGTTCTATCACGCCGTCCCGAGCACGGAAAAAAGGGGCCGTCCGGCTCGTTACAAGTCTATTCAGACGTCCGGAAAGAACATCCAGCAACGCGTGCCGGTATTCATTTTGTTGACCGGAACCATTAGCCTCTCGCTCTCTCATCCTGATGATTTTTTTAAATCCCTTTTGGCGTTCCCTTTACAAAGTATCTCCGAGTTTTTTAAAAACCTCACAACTAATTTATTAATCTCACCTCTGGTAGCTTTTCCGCTCGGCTTTCTCGCCAAGCGGCTGCTCCACGTCAGGATTTTTGTCCCCCCCCCCCCCCCCCCCCCAGAGATTAGTCGGCTCTTTACTTTGAAGCTGAATAAATGAAAATTAGGGAAAACCCATCCGTACATTTTCGCAGGTTTATGAAAAAATGAAAGAATTGGAATTTCGTGAAACACCACGTAGGAGGGATGAAGGAGACACGAGGAGTGTAAATAAAGGATTCTGCTAATGACGTCACGTATCGTAATCCAATTTACCGAGGAGGAGGCCAGGGTGGGACTGTTGTTGGATTGGGAAAGAGAACCTCCGATCGACAGCGGTGCGAGGGTGTTCGGGGGTAGTCGTGAAAAAGCTTTACCCTTGTAGGAGGGCACACACAAGGTATATATCAGGGGAATGGGGAATAAGGAGCATCTGAGCAGGGATCTCGACTCAACGGCTACGCGAAATGACGGCGTGATGAAGTTTCAGACTGTGATGTGCCGGCCCGAGCAAAAGCGATACGAGAAGCATAGCCAACTCGAATCCTCTCGTTTCTTCTCTTTCCTCCTCCTCGTACAATCCCTCGCTTACTATGTCTTTGGGGAGGATCAGGGCTGTGCGGGATTAGTACACGACAAACTTTATAAAAGTGTACCGTTCGCCTCGCTCGCTTCTAGCCTGAGGGATATCGATGAAAAAAGTCGTGTACCTTTTCCCCTTCTACCCTCGTGTTTACCAACCGACCGATTCGATCTTTTCGTGTCGATTTTTTGAGACTGATCGGAACTCATTGTTTTCCGTGCGAAAACGACAAATTTCGGATTCCAAATGGGCGTAGATCTACCGCAAGGATTCGTGACCATAATCCCCTCGGAGCTTGGGTCAGAAAATCCGAGGCATTCCCACGAAAAACGACAGCATAATGCTCGACGATTTGCGAATCTCGTCACGCAAATTCGTTCCCCAAGAAAAAAAAGCCCCCGCTTACGAACGTCTCGGTTAAACGGAGTAAATGGTCAACTTGTTAATCGACGAGATGATTAATCGTTGGAAATTATGTATAGCACGGATACATAACGATTATCAGATTTATTTCATCGACACGTGATAAGAAATTTATATGTCTGACCATACGCTGACTCGTACTACGTCCAAATAATATTTCTCGCTCGCGAGGCTTCGCACGAGCAGGAATAATATTCTCGTGGTGTGTCAATCGTTTTGTTGCCTGAATGCCGCGCGAAAATATCGCTCATGGAAACGGCTGGACACGTCGCTCTCGTCAAAACGTTTCAATGCCGGAATGTTGCATTTCATACTGTTCCCCCTCATTGAAAACACATCATCAATGGCGCGTGCGGTGGCGCTTCATTCAACCCTCGCAGAATCCTTTCTTCCCTCGTTCTCACGTCGCCTCTCGTATCTTTCACACATATGTTAATAAATATACAAATACACATCGATCGAATAACGTTTGACAAATAAAAACGTAAATTCTCGTATGAGGATGAAAAAAAAAAATGTATTTTCAAGGGAATTTCATCGGAACGTGTAAATTTCGAATTTTTCTTTTCTTTTCCTTTTTCTATTCCAGTTTTTACATTCAATTTAAAAAAATTCAGATGTTTCCGCGAGAGATTGAATTTCCCTTGAAAAAAACGTTGGCTATCTGTAGGTTAATATGTCGATCGATTGTTTTGATTAACCGAGGGTTTGGTGCGCGTGTGGCGTTCGATTTGTATGTTGCAGAGGGCAACAAGTGCCCGACTCCTGGTTGCACGGGACAGGGTCACGTTACCGGACTGTATTCGCACCATCGCAGGTGAGAAATCATCGATAATTAACAAGCGTTGTAAATAGCGCCCCTTCACCAATGGCCAAGAGGTCACGGTGTAACTTGAAGCCCTTAAACGATGTTTGGGGTTGCTCGAGGCTTTCATATACCAGAGAATTATTATTGCTAAGGGCTTTCGCACCCTACGAGCATTTACACAATACGAATTAAACACAAAACTTTTTCCATCGATTCTCTTTTTTGTTGCTTACATTACGAGAGTCCTTCATATATTTTCTTTTTCTTCTTCTGTCAACAGTTTATCCGGATGTCCAAGAAAAGACAAACTTACGCCAGAGAGTGAGTAACTTATTCAATACAATCTCATTCGTTCGTACGCTGTTACAATCGACACGTTTTTCACATGCCGTAGTTTCAATCTAGATGCATACATGAACCTCTCGCAAATTAGAAAAAAAAAAAAGAACAAAAAAAAATTAATGAAAAATTATAACTAACGAGTCTCCGAAAATTCGCCTTTTTTTCTTGTCACGGTACTTCGGGATGTTTATTTTAGCGAAGGGTTGGTCGAGATTAAATCGTGACACATGATGTGATTTTCTGGGTCTTGGCGTGCGTACGCGAAGCCGTTCATTTATCTGTTTCCTTTTAATCATTATTTCGACTGATATTGTAATCTGTAACGAGTGATATCTGTATGTATTTTCTGTATATGATTTCATTTTCTTTTTCGTTGACTTGAGTGCCTATGAGTTGATTTGCGGGGTAGAGAGCTTTATTGAAATTTATCATTTAATGCTGAAGCCTAAGAAAATCTTCATGTATAATTGTTTCGTAGATTTTTTATGAATAATTCTATTGTAGCGTATAAATCGCAAAACACTTGCACACAAACACGCAGACTTTCGCCGAGCCACACGAGTTGCAATGGTTTGAATTTTTTTTAGTTGCCGTCGTCTTGATTTTTGTATGCCCCGAGTTTGTTTTTCGTTTTTGTTCGATCTGTTTTTTTTTTTTTTTTTTTTTTTTTTTCTGGAAGAACTCGAGATCCCGAGACTTTGGGCCTGAGAGACCCGGCATGGGCGCACGCCAGAATGAAGGGAAGGCTTTCTACTATTGAGTATAATCCAAGAGAATATATTCACACGAATAAGCAAAATTATAACGTTATTCGGCTAAAAATGCATACAATCTGGTTAGCACGAGATTACAAAAGGAAATGAATTTCAATCGCATCGAATTACATGCTCTCGAAAATTCAAACCACGTTTCCCCTCCCCCTCGGACGTCTCCTGCTTTCAACAATTTTCCGGACCCTCTCTCCTCGTCCCCTTTTACCTTCCTCCTCACTCCTCATTCTGCCCCTGACTCTTTCGAGAATACCAGAAAACTCTCGCTCTTCTTACAATCTCAGTAATTAGCTCTCTCGGCCAGCCAAGTCCAATTAGAAGAAAAGCTGGCAAGAGAGAGAAAGAGGGAGAGAGCGAGAGCAGAGCATTCCGACCCTCGGTACTACGTACGATAGGATATTGCTGTCGGGGCGTTAAAAGACGGTAGGCCAAAATGCTCAGACGTAGTAAAACGAGAAGGCGCCCTATTCTCACAATAATCTCAGCTCATTCCGCGCTAAAATCTTTCTCCATATTACCATGTTTTTTTCCAAGCTAAATCCGAAGAAGAACACGAAAAATTGAAGAAAAAAAATAAAAGTATAATGAAAAAACACACGTGTCTCGTTGCGTCGATACAATTGTTGTCGTCGTCGTTATAATTTCTTCATTATTGTTAGTGTTATTCAAATTTTTCGTTTCTCTATGACGCTCTCTGCAAAGGGGACAGAAAACTTTTCAGTATATCTCTCTACCCGCTCGGTAAAACTAAATTTTTGTATTTAAACACGTGACTTTTGTGTTCCTTTCAACTTTCGTTGTATTGTTTTTAGTTTCATTATTTTTCTCCTTCCGTTACGTACGTATTTGTTCGTAAATTCCCTTGCGCCACGCGCAATATGAGTTTCCTAAGGGGTCAAATAAGAATTATACTCAATATGGCAATCGGCAATGAATCAAATAATAAATAAATAAGCAAATGGAAAAAAAATGAAAAGCCGTTCTCTTCTCGATTCTGTCGCGTGTGTCACACGGCGTGTCTGTAATTCTCGGACGTCTATGGGTTCTCGCAGTTCTGGCGATGCATGAGACTATTTTGAAATGCCCAACGCCTGGTTGCAACGGTCGTGGTCATGTCAGCACCAATCGGTACACTCACAGAAGTCTCTCAGGATGTCCCATCGCAGCAGAAATAAAGCAGACCACTCGCCACAAGGCACAAGGTAAGGCGTTGCTGTTGTTGCTGTTGACATTATTATTTTCTCAATCGACGCTGCTTCGACGAGCATCACGAAATAAACGAAGTCTCGCGAGTCTCGATTTTCATGTTTTCCCTGCCAGCAAGAGCCTCTTATCGGCCGTTCGGTCATTTTTCATCCTTTTTTACGTTTGGCATGCCCGAAAAATTGAAAAAAAAAAAAAAAGAAAAAAAAACAAAGTCCGACGCAAATTGGGAATATGAGGAGGCGATGAAAATCTCGAGCAACATTGACTGAGCAGCGATGATATTTTGTTGAACAGCGTCGGGAATGCCGCCAGAGTTTATAAGCACGAATTTGCTGCCAGGCTCGGTGGACATCAAAGGTTATCCATTGTACGGGAGCTCGTCGCAAGATTCTAAGTCGGTGGTTGGTTCGCCCTCGTACGATTATTACGCGGCGACTAAAGCAGCAGGTATAAACGTAAAAGGGTCAAAAAGTCCAGAGGATAACACTAGCCCGAGAACGAGCAAAGTTGTACCAAAAACTGAGAGTTCGAGCAGTAGCGGAACGTGTTGTAGCAGTAATTTGGGTAGAAATCAATCGGGAGGTGATTTGATAGTGCCAAAGTCCGAGGATACTACGACGAGCAACAATTGTCAAGTGAATTCGCCGCCTCCGCCTCCTCCGCCGCCCTCCTCTGCGGTCAGGCAAACGTACGATCCTTATTTGAATCAGGACTCGAATTCGTCCTCGATGTCGTCGATGGAAGCGATGGGTTCGAGATCGATAGGGGCGACGATTCATCACCCCGGGCAGCACAGCTCGCAGCATCATGTATTGCCGATGCAACCGACAGTTACTTATCCGATGACGATGGTCGAAGACACGAGAATGACTCATCAAATGTCGCAGAGATTGCCGTACGAATCAGCGGCAATGATGGCAGCGGCAGCGGCGGCTGCAGCCGTTGCATCGGTCACAACGACCGAGGAAATTTACCATCACCGAACGGCCGAACATCCAAGAGCTTACATGCATCCAGTTGTTAGTAACATCGCCCGACCGGTTGTTACTTACTCGAACGACGTCGTCGCGTCTCGAGGTTACGAAAACGCGGTCGTCAGCGCTGCCAATCATCGACCCTACGACCCTGGCACCGCATCGGCCTACGACAGATACGACGCCCAAAATTGTACAGCCTTTCAACCCCAACAACAGCAACAACAACAGCAACAGCAACAACAGCAGCAGCAGCAGCAGCAGCAGCAGCAGCAGCCAATATGTATTATCTCGGGCAATCGGGAATGACACCCGACGAGCAGGAACGAGCTTATCATCAAGAAGCCACTGCGGCGGTCCAGCAGCAGCAACAACAACAACAACAGCATCAAATGGCCATGGCTGCCGCAGCCACCGGAGGTGTCATGATCAAGTCCGAAGATGTCAAATGCGTCACCACCGCTCAGGTCCAACAAATGCAAAAAAATGGTCCACCCACATCGCCCGGAGGTTCCGTCATGGACCTCTCCACTTCCAGTGTCACCTCCACCAGCCCACAGGTGAGTTCTCACAAAGTTGAACGAATTTTCTCAAGATATTTACTCCCCCGGATCCTCTCTCCTCTTTCAATTACTTTCCGCATGGGAAAAATGATTGCTACACATGAAAAACTGTCTCAGGCACCGCCGTACGGCTCAAACAGCCTGAGCCCTCAATACGGTGGTGGACAGACCGTTGGTGGAAGCCCCCAAGCTGCTGCCAGTCCTCACCTTACCGCCAGTCCTCAAGTTCCAAGTCCGCAAGGTCAAACGCTCGACCTTAGCGTTAACAGGCTTCACAGGTAAGCGTGAGCATTTTTTTTTGTTTTGTTTATATACGAGGAAAAAAACTGGGTGAACCGAAATGTCCTTCAAGGGTTCAAAATTGCGATAAAACGCCGTGAAAAATTTACTTTTTCTCAGCGTAATTAACTCATTAACGATCTTTCAAATCTTTTCAACTTTCATGAATAAAAGAAATTCTAAAAAATTCAATTTTTGAAGAAAAAATATACTCAAAGTTTGGTTTTTATTCGAGCTTGTATTTATTCGTGAAAAATTGTATTCTTGAAACGAACACAGCGGAGCTCCTAGCCCTCAGTACTCGACCGGGCATGGCGAGGCTGTGCCGGTACCGGTTGGACCGCCATTTCCAGCTCCACGACCGATCGAGGAACAAACCGAACCGGTCGATTTCTCGACGGCTAACGAGCCCGTTAATTTCAGCGGTGGTCCCGGCATAAGGCCAGTAGGCTTCCCACCTCCGGGGGTCCATGCCGCTGCTTACAGTCGCGAAAGTACACCGGACAGCGGGGTATCCCACTACATGGACGCCTATCGAGATCCAAGTGGTGAGTAGTTCCACAATCAACGTTTATCAATAAACTAAACAACATCCCCATGGACAAATAATTCTCAACCAGACGTTGAAATTCCCCATCGATGGGGCCGCCAAACTCGAAATACAAGCGTTTGCCTTCTGACTCTCGCGACCGATGCAATACTCATCGTTGCACTGCCTTCGTCTCGGGTTAATTCAATCGATTAATCACAAATCCGAAAATTTCCATGAAATTCATTTTTTTCTCAGCCAAAGCTCATTATTTTAATTAACCATTCAATTGTCATGATGAAACAATGAGTTTTTGTCCCCAGAAAAATTTGGCAACTCGAAAAATTTGGATAATTTTAAAAATTAAACCAATAATCAATAAAAATAAATATATTTCGTTGCATTCGGACGTTGCGAGCCTCAGAATCATAAATTTGCAACTTTTGATAAAGTTCGAGAATTATTAAAGTTCCAAATACCTGAAGATTCGAAAAGATTGCGATGGAGGAAGAAAAAAAAAACTCGAGTACGGAAAATTTTTGATCGTGACGCGACGATCGAAGGGCGTCATTCCCAAAAGATTCGAGTCCGTTTTCGTGCGTGTGTGGATTACTCACACAGTACGAGAAAGCGGAACAGAGGAAAATATTCCCGGAGGAGTAAATGTTGCCGCGTAGCTGGCTGGGTCGATGGTGTGTGATAGAAGTGTAGGTGGTTGAGTCGAGTGTATGGAAGTCGATTGGCGCGTGTGCCGAATCATCTTGTCGGTGGATACACGGGCAGTGCGCGGAGGGAGAGTGATATGGTGAAATAGAACAAAGAACTAGTCGTCAAGCTCACCTCGTTTGGAGGCTCGAGGTCCAAGGGTTGTCAAAGGGGATGGGGGGGGGGGGGAATGTATGAACGATAGGAATAGGGGAGCTTGCAGGTGGTTACAACGAGACGAATAAAAGTTGTGCCGCGGAAAGGGTACAAGGCTTTTCCGTAATAGAAGTCAAGAGAGCGATTTTTTGTCATGTCTATATGCATTGAGATGGTTAGTAGGGCTCGAGTTTCATTTCGTCCTGGCATCGGCCAGCCCCAACATGCAAACGTATATTTTAAAAGCGTCTCACTCGTTTTTTACTCCATATCTCGTTCCCTCTTTCGTGTTAACTCGATGCATGCATTTTTCCGTACACTTCACATGTACACGTATAATATCCATAGATATACAAGAGCTCATGTATAATATGATAAGTCAACGGTGTATGAGTGCTCTACTCTCACGAGAACATTGGCGTTCCTCATTCCACGAGAGTCCAGCAACACGGCCATTGTTAATTATCAATATTTCGCGTACCCGTTGAGGGTGAATGAAACGTCGCATGGGTACGTATGTATATGGACAATCGTACGAAAAGAGAGAGAGAGAGAGAGAGAGAGAGAGAGAGAGAGAGAGAGCGAGAGGCAGGAGGAGGATGAGGAAGGGGTGGAAGTTTGAGGGAGATGAAAAGCGAGACGGGAGAGCAAGCGGGCAATATTGTCGAGGCTGGAGCAGGACGCGGGGGAGTAGTTATTGAAATTGAAACATTGGAATATAACGGGAACGTCCAACGATGCCATAGGACGTCGTACATAGCTAACACACACACACACACACACTAATTTTCTCCAGTCTTTACACACGCTTACCTTTTCTACTGACGAGACAATTTAACTATAGCCTCGTTCGTCGCTACCTGACGCTCGCGATCGTTCTCGATTCACCCTCCGCCATGCTCTCCCCTTTTTTCTACACTCTCGTAATACAGCCGCAAGCGCATAGAACGTGCTGCAAAGCTTCGCAACAGAATATTCCACTTGGGGGGATAATAAACGGGCAAAGCACCCTCCGACTACCAACCGAATGGATTAATCAAGTGGACCAGCCCAAGGAACAAAAAAATGTTGATGCATAAATCAAGGTCCTCTTGAAATGGACCAGCCATTCCGTCTCTTCGTATGACGATTCAGATTAATTCTCGATATTTGTTTACCTCCCCCCCAACACTTTGTGCCTCGTAATATTTCGACCTATAGATATAATCACGTTTTTTTTCCTCTCCACAGCTTACGGACCCATGAGCCCACACCCAGGCTACGGGATGACCGGCGTCCAAGCCGAATATCCTGGCAACACTTACACGCCTTATCCCACCGCTGGTTACAACTGCGGTGGCGCATATCCCGGTGGACCGGTGACTTCCGGTTATCAGATACCAGCCGGTTACACCCCAGCGCCCTGTTACAGCATGCCACCGCCTCAGCACACCATCGGCGGCTTGGACAAACCTTCTGGCAAGGACGATGGGTAAGGCAATCCTTCGGAAAGCGAGTTTTAATTAACGATTATTAATTAACCGGAAAGAGAGGAGGACCGTGGGCTCGGGTCGATACTCAGAAAGTTAAGGGACTGCGTATATATGAGCTTTGCCCTTGTAACGAGGACGCTTCGTCTTTTCTCTTATCAGCCCAGAGAAAAATCGAAATAATCATTGATTTTTGAGTTTCGTCGTAATTTTGAAAAAATACAAAATAACGCTTAATTGTCACAAAACTGAGTGATCGCGACGTTACCCAGAGAATCGTATCCTCCCACCACTCGCGACGGCATACCAAAGGCCGAGTCTCTAACCATTTTGTTAATTAAAGTAATTACTCTTCGTAGGGAAAGTGCCAACCTTATTCTAATTGACGTAAAGCTCCGTGGTATTGGGCGAGGAGGGGGAAAGGGGTAGAAAGGAGGGTAACATCGAGAGACGAGAGATGCGGAGGTGAAGTAATATAGCAAGAGGTTGAGGGAGGTGTTGGGAAGGCTCGATGTAAAACGCGGCAGAAGAGAAAGAGAGAGAGAGAGAGAAGCTTTGCCAAAGGGTGGATAAGGCCGCGGGAAACGCGCAATCCATGGGAACTCGAGGGAGTCGGGGTATAATCAGTTGCCACCGCACTGGATTATGGGCCAAGAGAGAAACGTCGTCTCTCGAAAGGAAAGATCCAAAAGACCCGGGAGCGAGGAGGAACCAACCTCACGATAGAAACCATACTAAAATATACACACACACACACACACACACACACTGACACACCACGAGGATGATGCCTCTGAGAAACTGCTGCGTAGTTACTCCGCCTGCATCCCTTTTCCTTCCCTCAACCCCATCGAAATTCGATGATCCGGAAGGGACTAAATTCCTTACCCTCAAACACCAACCATCCGCGGAAAACTCATGCCTCTCACATTGAATGAAATATTGTGACTTCCCATCGAGTCTAATTCCACGAGCTGTTCAAAAACATCGAAAAATAATCCAATAATCACTTCAGACACTTTTTACTCTTCGAACCGCTCGATAAAATACGAAAAATAATAAAGAAAATCGTAACTGAAGATCGACGAGTCCGTTCACTCGCTTTTAATACTCCGATACGATTTTATTGAGGCCACGATGAAGCTGCAATAAATCCTCGACAAAGAGAACATTTTTCAATCCTGCCTGAGGATTCAATCGATAAAATTTCTGAAGAGTCTCATTTATCCTGGAAATATTGTTCTCCACGAGATGGTTAAGAGACCCAATCACAGAGACGAGAAATTCTGCGGTTTTCATGCTTTCCCACACACACACACACACACACACACACACAGTCAGCCACCTTATTTTATTCTCGTGCCAAAGTCTGATAAGTAGAGACAGAGAGTTCGATAGCGATCCTTCAACGTTATTAATGGCCTGGACCGATATAACCATCTAATATAGAGAAAGCCGAGGGTTCCTAACCGTATTACCTTCGTACCCTCAATATCATTATTATCATTATTATTGTTATTATCGTCATTATCGTCATTACCACACTAAACGATGTTATCCTTTTCTGACTAAACTTTGAATATTTGTTACTCCAAAACGGACGCACACGAACTCGCTTCGCTCTTCCGATCCGGTAATTGATTTCTTGTCAAATTTCACTGAAAAACACGCCCCAATTGAGATCCCACCCACCCCGAAGACAACGAGTCTGAATCTCGATTCCATACGAAATTCGGGACTCGACGCTTGGCCAGGATCCGGATAAACTATTTAGGATAAATCTTTTTTTTTTTTTTTTCATTTTCAAAGACGAACCCACCGACTCGAGGGCGCAGGGAAAATAATTATTGCTCGATCGTTTTTCGGTTATTTACCCATTTAACGAATAAACGAAAATGTGATCGAGATTGATGCTGAAAATATTGAGAAGCATATAGCGGAATTATACATTTATGAAGAGAATTAATTCGATGTATCAGGCAGCATGAGGGATCGGGGTTGGATTGGAATTACATATATATGTATTTATCCCTCCACAGGGTAGTGAGAAGTGTAAGGGCGTATGGGGGACGACTTAAGAGCCAAAGTAGTGCAAATCGCAACCTTTTGTTTCGTACGATTTGACGTGTCTATAACTGTAGAGAGATAAAGCCCGTTCCTCCGCTTATACCATCAGGAATAGCTCGGTTATGTATAAGTGGAGACGAGAGAGAAAACGAGAGAGAGAAGTGGTTAGACGCTTGGAGAACACGGAATCCCGAAGCTCGAGGTACGCCGACGGCGTGATTGCACTCAAGTCCTTCGCTAGTCCGTGGACCAACTCCAAGGGGTGTGTAGCAACCTCTCCCGCTCTCTCTCTCTCTCGGTTATCCCTTGCTGCTTCCCCCGGCAATATCGCGGCCACTCGAGGGTCATCCAGGTTTCAAGCTTTCTCGTCTCTCCTCACCGCACCTCAACGTCGCTAGCTAACAAAATGTCTCTATATTTATATACACCGATGTATATGGGCCTCTCGAAAGCTTAAGAATCGCCGAGGATATTGAGAGAATCCCATAGAACACTCCGCAACCTGACCACGTAGCTTTCAGCTCCTTTCTATTCGAAAATCGTCTCAACACTTGAGAAAAGGCTCGCTTCACCATACTCTTACGGATATACAACGATTCACTGTTTCCTTACTCCCCACATTCTCCCATCAACTAGGCAATTCCCCGATTTTATTATCGACAGTGAAATTATTTTCTTTCGACCTCTAATTTTTGGAAAATACTGTTTTCCTCTCATTTTAACGAACTTTCTCCACTTTTCTTGTCCACGTGACAACTCCCGAGAGAACCCACGAACTCAAGAAGTTGCAGAACATTCATTTGCTCAGTTTTTTATTTTTGATTATTTTTTCGGCTCACAATTTAATTATTCTCGTGAGAATCGTCATTTGTTTTCCATCGATGAAACTAACGGTTTTTTAGAAATGCACTGATGAGAGAATCGTGTTGGGAAAGATCGAAATTTCGTTGGATACGTTCGACTTAATGTTTTTTTGAAAAATCACAAAAATGTTGTCATTCCGGCGAGAAATATTGAAGAAAGTTTCTTCGAAAGTAAATTTTTTTCATCCCAATCGTTAATTTTGCTGACAGTTTCGTTATGAATGAAAAATATTGTTAAAATTATCAAAAAGCATGAAGCTCATCGTTTTCAACAAAATATCCACGTTTTTTGACAAAATTTCATTTTCCGTGTGGATTTTAATTGAAATTATTGTGAAAAAAATAAAACAATTAATATTAAGTCAGGGCTGGGAAACTAAAAGTGTGAATGGAAGAAACGTAAGCGAGTACTTGTTTAAATTTTGGATGACAATCTGTTGGATGCGCAGTATGAATGTGCCGAGGCAAACGTTGAATTACTCACTACGGGGATCCCCTCGGGGCCGCGACAGCAAGGAGCTCATTCAGTGTCCCACGTCTTCCTGTGATGGCACGGGTCATGTCTCTGGAAACTACGCTACCCACAGAAGGCAAGGCCTGCAAATATCAAATCGACACCCCACGTTTCCTTTTAATATTACGTACGATTAAACATTTTATTTCTCCATTATTTTCCCATCCTTTTCATCGAGTCCCCTGAGTTCAGTTTCGAACAAAAAATCCACAGATTTCAGTAGTTCAAAACAATTTTCGGTCGACCATCGATTTTTCCTCGTTCCTCAATCATTGACATTGTTCATTTATTTATTACTTGCGTTATGTGTTGAGCACTAACCCCTGACACGATAATAATCATCCCTCCGTGTGGCCTGCCAAGAAACCTGGAATCCGATATCCGGTGTGTAGTTTATTTTATGTTGAATGCGACACGTAACCTCCCGATTCCAAGCCCTTCAGAGACCCGACCCCTACGAAAATTCAAACGACGTGACTAAATCATTTCGTCGTTAAAACTCTCATTCTGATGTGTCAATAATTTTCTCATTATTACCATTAGAACTATGCAAACCGATCGCTCGATCTAAACAGCTGGCGAGAGTCTTTGGAAAATGAAAATAACGAAAAAACAAATGATTCGATGTCGATATTTACTAAATGGCAGTCTCCAGTGGGCAGCTTAGTCGTTGGAACTATTTCGAATGACCATGCCGGATCATAGCGATGACCTAACGTGTGGTCATTGTTTTAAAAGTCGCAAGAAACTTTGTCGACTGTTTTTTCAATGTGCAAACGATAATAATTCATTTAGTGAGACGCAACAATTGGCAATAGGCGAGTTTCATTGGGGTCTGGTGTGAGTGTGCTCCCAGCTCTCTTTTTCTCTCTTTCTCCCTTTTGGTGTTAGAGTGTAAGAACTTGTCTGTTCGAACGTTATTTTTATGAGAGCGTAAATTAAAGAAAAATTCACAAATCATCGATCGAACGATGATGATTTTTTGATTATTCATGAAAATCAATTTGATGCATTATTTGGAACGCTCGACGAGCTACACCTCATGATTGATCCCAATGGAACGAGACGTTGCCACTCGCTGCACGTAGATCGATTGGCGTCGCATAATTCAAGAAAAACTTAACCCCACAGATCGTAGAAATTAAGTTGGCGAGCAGGAATTGATAGGTTTTCATTGGAAAATTAAATTATTTGATTTTTAAGGGTTTTCGGAGTTTCTAGCTCGTGCATCGCATCCGGTGGCAACGTGACGACAGTGCATGCGATTACTTGCCGATTGATTAATCCTTGTCATCATTGTATTGGTGTTTGAGAGAATTCGTGAGGTGTAAGCTCATGAATTCAAGTCCTACGTTCGAAAAATAGGAGCAAATGATGGCAGCGGAAATTCTAAACGAATTTTTAGAGGAAATTTCGTTTTTTTCAAACTTCCAGTCTTTCCGGATGTCCGAGAGCCGATCGTTCACAAATCCAGGCACATTCCCAGGAGCTCAAGTGTCCAACGCCATCGTGCGATGGCTCGGGACACGTTACCGGAAACTACAGCTCTCACAGAAGTCTCTCGGGCTGCCCCAGAGCAGGAAAACCCAAAAGCAAACCTCGGGATGGTCAAGACTCCGAACCGCTCAGGTCAGTTACATTTCTCATCTCTTTCTCCCTCCTGAACCTTTCGCTACATCCGGTCTCAATTAAATTTGCCGTCGAATCTTCTTTTAATTAATTTTTCATTAAATTAGCGGCATCGAAAAATAGTTTTCTTACAAAATTTGCAAAAATCAACAAAGCGACGTCGCACGATAAAATTTCGAACCAGGAATACAAAAATACACGCCAAGTTTTTTCAATTTTTCGTCCAACACAAAGAGTCGAAGGGAAGCAAGATTAAATTCTCTAAAGTCAAATATCGGTGGTTCGAAAACGACGCGGGGACAGACGTGAGAAGTGGATCGTAGCAGAGAGATTTACCCTTAGCTCGCAGAGTCTTCCTTAGCAGACAAACCGGGTGTTCTATTAACCCTCGAGTTAAGGCGAAGACGCTGACTAATATGTCGTGGTTTCCGCTCGTTTCACGCTCCCTTCTCGCCTTATCGAACCTTCTTCTCACTGTGTGTCGATGACGACGATGAAAATGATGATGACATTTTGTTCGGGATCCAGATGTCCTATTCCGGGTTGTGACGGCTCTGGTCACGCAACTGGAAAATTCTTATCACATCGCAGGTGAGCAACGCACTTTTTGTACTGCATGAGTCATTTTTAAGGGGGTTGAGCGCGGCACAGTCTCTGGGGGGGTCAGTAAGAAAATTCGATCGTATTCACTCAAGACATCCAATTCGAAAATTATTGGGGCAAGGAAGTTTGAATAAATATGATGAATTTTGCTCGAGGGCGTTAATAATATTTTCTGGATGTGATTTCAATGTTCATCACCACGAAAAACTTTTCGAGCCTCGACTCATTTGTTTTTTTGTTTTTTATTTATATTTTTTAAAAATATTTTTTGTTTTTTTTTTTAATGAAAAATTTTGGCTAAAATTGTTGCAGTGCTTCCGGTTGTCCATTAGCGAATCGAAACAAAGGTCGAGTCCTGGAGTCTGGTGGGACTGTTGAGCAACACAAAGCAGCAGTAGCTGCAGCGACAGCAATGAAATTCGAGGGAGTGAATTGTCCGACTCGTGGTTGCGACGGGCTCGGGCATATAAACGGTTCATTTTCGACACACAGATCGTTGTCCGGTTGTCCAAACGCTGGTCATTCGATAAAAAAGCCTAAATACGAGGACATGCCGAACGTGTACGGCAAAGGAATCAACGGTGAGGACAAAAGACTCGAGGAATAAGACTCGACCGTAGCCGGCAGTGGCGGGGGTTGAAAGAGAGAAAGAAAAATTGAAAAAAAAAAAAAAAAAAAAAAAAAAAGCCAACCAATGTTTTTCGCGAAAAGTCCAAACAAATCTCGACAATCATTCCGAGCTTTTCTTCTAACAATTTGCCAACGTTTGCGCGTGTCTCGTCCCTGCGATACTAACGAACGTTCCAACGAGTACGATTGACTTGAAAAATTGCACGAGTTCTCTTCAAATTCATTAATTATCCTGTCGTGGTAGCGATTCGGCTAAAATCCTGAACGATTCCAAGACCTCGCGAACGTTATATTTGCAGCCTCGATAATGCAGGAAATACTGATGAATTTTTCACACCAACACTTTTGTTTTCATCCTTGAAAATGGAATTTTATTTTATTTTCCGTTTGTCAATAGAATTTCTGTCAATCGAGCTCAAGTTACTCGGAACGTTGAGTCTCCGCTTGAGATACTTGATTTCGAATTGAAAAAAAAAGTCTTGGACAATACATTCTCATTGTCCCGCCTCGTAAATGTGGGAATTTTTTGTTTTCGTTGTGTTCGTGTTACGAAACGAAGAGACACGAAGGCAAATGAATTAGTTTAACTCTGACCTTGCGCTATGCCACGCTCTGCTCTACTATCCACGCAATGATGTGCTGTCATACCAATGAGAATTTAACTAGACCCTTTACTTCCTTTTCCTCAATTCTCATTAACCTTCGAAGACGAAAAAAAAAACGAATGAAAAATTCTTCCGACTGGCTAAAAAAAACGATTATCTCTCGTTGACTCCACGCCCTTGATCCTCCAAAAACTTGATTCCCCAACCGACGAGTGTCCAGAGAAAAAACAGAGAAAATAACAAGGGATCAACAAAAATCGACAATCTTCCTCGATCCCTCAATTCCCCTTGATCACGTTTTTTATTCACGACAGTTTGTTTGTGTACGGAGAGAGAATATCGAAACGAGGGAGATCGAAAAAAGAAAGAGAGAACAAAAGAAACAAGAGATGCATAAAAAATGTTTGAGAACCCCTTAAAAAAAAACGTGCCTCCGACGAAGCCGCATACGAGGATGAAAAATAATCTATTCTGATTTATTCTGGGATTTCACGCGATCAGGTCCTCCTTTCCTGTCAATCAACTTTGAGGAGAACATTTTCTATTGAAGGTAAGGGACTGACGTACTCGCCACTTGTTTCTATGTGTTTTTTCTCGGTGTTACGTAAAAAAAACAGAATAACAACGAAGCCAAAAAAAAGAGTGAAAAAAAATGAAGAAAACAACAAATTGACAACAGCGACAAAAAAATCACACACGAGTGTCTTTAATTGTACGAAACGACGTCCGAGCGTTGGCATTTGTCGGGCCATCAAGTCCCAGCTCATGAGGGACTCGAGTAAGAGAAAATTTCACCTTTTGCTTCACGCAACTCGAGATGAAGTGAATTTACTAACAAACAAACAAACGACACGTCAACGCTCGGAGTCTCCCTTCGTTCTTTTGTTATCTGGTATGATGGCACCTCACGCTAATTTTTCCCTTCAATGATCCTTCAAAATATATACATAGATATCACCATTTCCTAGAAAAAAAAAAATGAAAAAAATAATTGACAATAAAACGTTCAGAGCGTCGTAAAGCGAGAGGATGACAACGAGTGCGAGAATAAAAGCTCGAGTTGGATTGCAAGCAAGAGAGAAACGAGAGAGAGAGAGAGAGAAAAAGAGAGCGAGAGAGAAAAAGGAAGAGAAGAAAATTGGAACGTGTGGAAGACGAAATGAAATAATGATTCGTTTTATCGATCAACCCTCTCCACTGACCCTCTATACATTTAAATGCATATGTATATATATTTTTATATTACACATTAACGTGTGTTCGTGTGTGCGCTGCTTTTACCGCGTGCATATACTTTGCCTTGTAACATTTGTGACGTTCCAACAACAACTAAGCAACACCTTCACGCACTTTGCTGATTTATACATATATATGCATATTTTTATATATATTTATTATATACTATACATATATATTGATATATATGTATATGTCGATAGAAACGTAAGACACGAATTAGCACTCTAATAACATCGAGATCCTCGAGCCTGCTGCTGCACCAGCGGGTCTGCATCGACACCCCCCCCCCCCCCCTGCCCTTTTTTCTCAATCTGCCCATCATCATTCTAACTTGGCTAAAGTCTCTGTCACTATTCTTTTCTCCTGCACACCTTCTTTCGTGCCTTATGCCGTACAAATCGAAATTCAACGTTTTTTTTCTTCATTTATCGCAATGGAAGGATCAAATTTTGACAATGCGGTCACTTACGTGAAAAAGGAGCGAAACAATCGTTGAGATTATCGCCGGAGTTCGTTTTGGGGCGATTGAACATTTTTATTCGTCAATTATTGGAGATACGATTTTTTTTGGGTCATTCCAGATTTTCTTGACATCAAAACAGAAATGAAAGGAAAGGGAGAAGATTTTTAGAAATTTTCTTTCTGTGTGAGAAATGACTTTTGAAGTCAGTTAGTTTTTTTCGTTTTTTCTGCTAAAGTCAATGGGATTTGAATGAAAGAAAAAAGGCGGGAATTGGAAGAAGAAAAAAAGCGTAGTTTGGTTTAAGAAACTTGAGGATTTGCGACGAAACTGTCGCGGGATAGAGATTTTATTTTGCTTATGGTCAGAGCCACTAGCGTTAAAAGGGGCTTGTCTATCTCTCCTGATTTAGGGGTGGATGCCGGTGGTGGTCCGGCACAGGGTGGTCCGTTGGGTGCGGGTCAGGGAAGTATCGGCGGTAACGGACCTGCTGGTTGTGGCGGTCAGGGCGAGGATCTCTACACCCTCGAAGCAGAAATCACCGAGTTACAGAGAGAGAACGCCCGTGTCGAGTCCCAGGTTATGCGTCTGCGCTCCGATATCGCCTCTATGGAAAATCAACTGAAACACGGCGACAAGGTCAGATATTATGCTCCGCCGGTATTTCGCCACTTTTACTCGTATCCGTTCTTACCCCGTCACGATATCCCATTATCATTCTTTCCCCTTTTTTACGTCCGTTGAAAATTCCAAAATTCCATCACCTGTCGTTGGTAAAAAGACAAATATTTTTCCGCCTTTTCTCACTTTCTATTCTCATGACCGATCGCTGGCAAATAAAATATCCATTCCAACCCCCTCCGGGTCGCCAGGAATAGAGTTTCGAGTCCCTTTTCCACGAGCCAGAGATCGCTAACCCTCGAAACCGATTGCTGGCGAAAAGAAAATCCTTCGTATCGCCTCCGGGACGTAGCAGAAATGGCAAAAATTTGAGAAAAATAGCGAGAACGATTTTTTGACCGATTGCTAACAACGAAAATCATCATTCGCATCCCTCTGGGTTTCCAATTTCGAGTATTTTGCAACGTGACCAGTTGCTGGCAAAGAAAAATGTGTATTTTAGCTTAGCTCGCTTAAATAGCAAAACCTGAATGTTCCGAAAAGTCCAAGACGATCATTTGTAACCGATTGCTGAGAAAATAACTATCCCTCATATCATCTTTCGAGAAACTGCATTATTTTCGGTGCAGGAGTCAAAAAAATATCTGAAAAAAATGCACTTGATCCTTGAAGGATGCGAGATAATAAAAAAATGGCTATTGATGAATTTGGGAAAAGGAAGAAGTTGCTAATAAATGTTTGAATTGATCTGAACGGAAAAATCGAAATAATTTTGCAAAAAAGAAGAAAAAAATGCTCAATGGTTTACTCGTAACAATAAAAATTGTATTATATTTTCAGGAGACGAGCGCGATCGCCCAGCGAAGCAACAATCTGAAAGATTATTATCATTCGCTGCGTGAGAACGTGATAACAATACTGGAGCACGTGCGTATACCGAACGCGCCAGGTGGGCCGCATCCGGAGAAGATGAGCCACGAGAATTTCGACAGTTATTTGACAAAGCTGCAGACCCTTTACACACCCGATGGCTACTGTGCCGATGAGAGTAACAGGCCGATTTACGAGTCAGTGAAGACGGCGCTTCAGGATTTCACGGTATTACCAACGCCCATCTGAGACCATCCATAATTATTCGATGACCCAACAGCCAGCATCAACAACAAAGGCAACATGTATTAAAAGCAAAAGTTAATCGAGTTGTATCGATGAAACAGACCAAGCGAAAAAACGTTAAAGAGAACCGGAAGTGGGTGAAAAAATCGGCATATCGATAGAATAAAACCTCAAGAAACAAAAACGTCGCGAAACAAACACACGATCGAATAATGTTGCTGGCGATGGGAATTGCATTGCGAGAGTGCAAGAGCAGGTGCTAAAAAAAAATCCCATCGTACGAAGCAGCAAATGCCAGTAGACTCACAAATCTAAAAGATTCATTGTAAATAACTCAAGAACGCGAGAACCCAAAAAGTAAACAAGTTCTACGAGAATTGTAAATACTTCGAAGATAAAAATTAGAGACTTGTAAAAAAACGAAAAAACGAAGCAAGATACAAAAATTAATCTTATGCTTAAAAGTGTATATCGTACCTTGGAAAGGCTCGCTTAATCATGGTTCGGAAGACTAATGGACACGAATCCCAATTCAGCAAAAATTATAATTGTGTAATTAAAACGATAAAAAAACGATAAAATAAAAAAAAAAGTAAAAAAAAAATGTTACGTTCGATGGCAATATTGATGAAAATTCATTGACGGGAAGAGAACGAAGAAAAACGAATTTGTAAGATTTGTAGTGGATGATGATGTATCGAATATGGAAGGCAAATACTCCATTTTACGCTCATCGAGATAATTATCACTTATATCCACTATCATCGATACGAAATCAATCATTTTCGCTATATATATAAATAAATATATTTGTTTATCCAAATAAATATTTATATTTATCTATATATACATCGACATACATATACGCATAGTGTGAATTTTTAAAAATGAGAAAACTTTGCTTGTATTTCTCTCTTAAACCAAAAATCCACCAAAAATGCACGTCGATTGCGCCAATTCCAAAAATTTCAAGCCCTTGGCCCCCCCGAATTCCCCACAACTTCTTTTTATTTCTCCAGAGCCGAATGAATTCTCGACATTCCGTCGATTTTATCCGCAACCCCTCCCGCATCATATTTTTCTGTCAAAATTGAGATTTTTGCGGTTCAAATCGTCATGCATGATCGCATCGAAATGTAAAAAAGCAAACAGACTCCATTATTTCGTGAGAAACGACTCATTGACTGGAGTGAACAGCAACTCGTAGAAAAAGTGACGAAATTTATTTTTTCAATGATCGAACGTATCAAGATTTGGGATTCAGTGGGATTTTTGGCAAGGAACGTACGTGCAAAGGATTCTTGATTTACTATTCCCTACTATACAGATATTAGTGTTAGCGAAGGGTTATAATCAATTAGTATCGAGAATGAGAGATGCCACACGAGAGCTATTGTCCATAGATTGTACATACTATCATTATTATTATTACTATTATTATTATAATTATTATTATATGAGGATAAGATAAAAAACAATATTCGAAAATATCATGTGTACGATTATCGATAAATTCAAGTGAATAGCTCGTAAGTGCCATGAAAAGGAAAAAAAACGTCACAGACACAAAGACACTCATAAAAAACGGAAAATTAATGACTCGCCCTCCATTTGTGGCGGCGAATGTTGGAATTTTCCACGTACTTAAGATGTATATTGTAACGAATTTATTATTGCCAAAAAACAAATGATCGAGAGACGATTTTTGGTGGTGGAACGAAACCAAATGTTTCGGAAGGTTTCAGGATCGTGAGAATCTCGAATCAATTACACGAAAGGGTATTAATAAATATATGACGCATGTATGTGTAAAAGTGACACCTATTCCGGGGAAAGGTGCCAACGAACGTGCATTAATTATTACAAGTTTTATTTGCTCGTTTAATTAGTATTAATCTTTGAATATTTCACAACATATTTATTGTCCGTACTTTCGTTCGTAATTCAGTGATAATAATGTAATGGTAATAATTGCTCAATATTGTTATGGTTTATTGATTCATCAGTCACTATCGTCCCGAGTCCTCGGTTCACACACACACAGACTGTTTTTTTTTTCAATCCAAGGGACTCGATCTTTTCTCTTTCTCATCGTTATCGGGCAGTGCAATCAATTTTAATTGATATTAAGAATTTTAGTCGTAGAAAAATGGATCAAAGACAAACTTTCGCTACAAAATCGACTGTTTTTTTTTTTTTAACAGCTTCCTTCGATTCAATCGTTGTCGAGTAACACAAGAAATTCTCCTTTTTACTAAGGATTCAATTGGGGCGATGAAACGTTGGCACGAAAGCTATGAAATCCTCTCAGTCCAGGTGGTACCTCTCCGGAAATACGAAATAAAATGCCGATGATAATAATTTATAAGGTATACAACGTTGTAACTAAATAGCCAGTAAAACAAAAAAAAATGAAAAAAAAAAAACATAAAAACCGAAGTGGTCGAAAGATTCGATATCGAAATTATCATGGAAAAAGAACTGAGAACGAGATTTAGAATCCATTGGATCAGAATCAGCAACCGAATGTCATGCAAGAAACGAAAATGAGGGACGAACGTACGTGAGTGATTTGACGAGCTGCTGATTACCGAAAAATTCTTTTTCCATCGTCCAGATCGTGGCGGGAATAGATCAAAATCAATTCTCCGATTTTTCATCAAAATAAACCGTTGGCTCGGTAAATTAACGTCACGCAGAAGCGACCAATCGCACGGCACACACGTTAACGAAAAAAAAGCAACCCAAACGAAAAATTGAGGGAAAAAGAAAGGAAAAAATGAAGAAAAAAAAACGAATACGAGGAATGGAGCAAAAAGAATGATAAATGATTTTTACCCATTATTCCATTTCAACGTGATAACATATGTACATAAATTGATAGAGAACGAACCGATTCATTTTCATCGTGTACTAAAAATACCCTTAACAAAACTGACCGACGTGACGAATATCTTTATCTTGGGATTGAATGCGAAAATACAACAACAACAAAATAAAATTAACAAATAAATGCAGATATACTTTAATCAGCACCGTGTAGTGAGAGTATTATTAAAATAAAAATTAGCCATAGTGAAAACGACAATTACAATTAGTCTGAACATTAATATCATCATCGTCATCATCATCATCATCATCATCATTATCATTATCATCATCGTCATCGTGTTTTTTTAAATTATTAATATTATTATCATTGTTATTATTATTATCATTATTATTCCTATCGGCACTAGTATTTTTATTACTGTCGCGAATTGTTATTTTTTAGCACGCCTTGGAATACAATGGAGAGAATCGGTTTTTCACTCTCGATCGATTTCCCTATGCAGATATAACGATGAATTTGTAATTGGAATAATTAGAGAATGACATACTTTGAAATTTGTGTTCTTAACAATTATAATCACGATTAATTGTTGCGGTTGATAAAATTCTACGATATTATAAGTTTAATAGTATGCTTTAAGTAAGAATAAATGTTACTCCCATTGAATAAAGGATATTTATCGATGACTTCCTGTCTTTTTCCCATTTGGTGTTGTCTCATTTTAAGGAAATTCCAGACTCGCCTGCAATCTTTTTTTTTTCAATATATTTTGTGCTGTAGATCGCACGGCGGGTTTTGTGATTTTTTTCTATTTTTTTTATCGGTCGACAACGGAAATACGTGTCCGCTTTAGTTCGTAATGATAAAAAAGTTGGCGGAGGCATCAAATGTGGGAATGTTGAATTTTGGAAGAGAATTTTTCGATGCCTTTCGGCTTTGGATGCAAGGCAACGGTTTTTGAAATTTTTTTCCGGATTTTATTTGTCGCGATGTTTCCGAAGGAGGGAATATGTTTTATCCAACGATAAGTCGACTTCTTACCGTCTGAGCTGGAAAAACCGACTCCTGAACGGTTCCACGATCAACCTACAGATGGCTGCATCGTACAGTTTAATGTGCAAGCTCACGAAATTCAAGCGGCTCTCTCATTTATCCGGCGACGTAAACATAACCTACATTTCTGCGGTTAGAGCGGAGGGATACCGCGCCGTACACGTTGTTCGGGTTCTCAATTATTTTTTTGAATTAATCAACGGTACGGAGATTTTTTATTAGCGGAAATTTTCTCGGAGACCTCAACTTCACGATAGGATTCCATTAGATTGATCAGCAAGATCTGCTCTGACGCAAGAACAAACGAGATGTCACCAGCATTGATTAAAGGGTTGCGTTCGAAACCGAACGAAAGTTGAGAATACGTAGACGATATAGCAAACACGCGGGGGCGGTGATGACCACCAGCACAGTTAGCTTTTCTCTCTGTCTCTTTTCACCCTCTTCTCCTGCTCGCTATGACGTTCGAATCCGGACGTCAGTCCCCAAGGGACAAATCGATACGTCCCTCCTCGCTACCTCAGTTCTCTACCGCATGCACCTCTTTTTTCCTAAATGTTTTCACGCTGGTTAGTACCAATCAATGACCATTTGTGCTAGCCTCATGATCCCTTTTTTTTCGTTATTTTTTGGCACCCTTTCGTGCCGCTTCGATCGCCTTGCGAACACAGATCTTCATATTCTTAGGAATAAGAATCGGTTTTTATCGAGACCCGGTAAATCGTTTCCTTCGAAATCCCAACCAAAATCCGCCATGCACATTAAACTTATTTTCTTGTTTCTTTTATGTCTGTTTTTTTTTTTAACTAAATTCCGGTCTACAATACAATTCCGATCTTCAGAAATGGAAGCGGCCGTCGCGCTCGGAATTCCCTCGCATTGAAACAAAAATCAGCCATCAAAGGCCGGTTGTCAGAGCAGCCATTCGGGAGGATTACGAAGCTTTTACCTTGGATAACCATAAAGTAGACGTAAAACGAACAAAGTTTATCGAAATCTCTTGCCTTTTGCTTCAACGTCTTTATCATTTCGTAGAAATTATAACCTAGAAATTGTAATCTCGTTTGATTGATGCTTCAAGGTGACATTCAAATACGTTTTTTTTTTTAATTTTCGTGTCTGTGCAATTGGCGAGGGTGAATAATTGGAGAATCGACCGATATATTTGAATCGGAAACTCAAATCCATTTATATTCAATAATCGCGGGTAAGGACCGAAAAATTTCCCCCAAATTTTCGGCTTTTTTGATCCCGACAAAGTAGCTAATGATTGTTCAACAAATTGAAACCGTAAAACGTGACCAAAAATGGATTCGAATGACCGAATGCGCCAAGGCTGTTTCTCCCTCGCTTGGTCGATCTTTCTGTCGGTTTCTCTGTTTCTCTTCGGTCTTTGCGCTGTTAGTACTGCCGGACGCGAAACGCCCGACGCGGGGTGGTTGCCCTCGTCTGCGCCCGCTCTCTTTGTCGGATATGCTCGCTCAATAACGCGTAACTCCCGCTCTCACCCTCTCGTCTCGTTCCGGGTCGCGGCTGCTGCTACTGCTGCTACTTCAAAGCCTCCGAGCGAGAGAGAGAAGGAGAGAGAGAGATATAGAGCCAGACTGAGATAAAAACATCGTATTCGCGGGCAGGGCCGAAAACACTCGGGGAAACGGAAAATGAAAGGCCTGAAAGGATAACATTTTCTTCAGCCAGAACTTTATAAATTCGATATTTCACGTTAATGTTTTCATGCACCTCCCCGTGTATTTATACGAAAATCCTGATTGGAAAAAATAAAACGAAAATGTGGCAAAAAATCGCATTTGAGACATTTTCACAAATACTTTTTGTTCTTTCTTTCTTTCTACCTTTTTCAACGAATGACAACGACATGAAGTCTTCACATTTTTAAAATCTCCGAGCACTCGATCGATATACTTCTCGTCCGGCGTTTACGATGGTCAAGATTCCCGAATAGTGCTCGAGTACGCCGCACGCTTCGACTATAAACATAACCTTCAAGCTGTCTCCCGATCCCGGAAAATTAACACATACTTTTCGTCATGAATCATTCCGATAAACGCGATCGATTCATGCGATATAAATACATCAAAAAACGTGGTTTCCGACAATGTTTCGGTAGAACCCGATATTTCTTTAGTGTCCGGAATGAAATTAAAAAAAAATTTGCTATCGTGCTCGTCCTCCGCGTGAGAAATCGGCGGAATTTCGACATTCCTCGAAAACCCAATTATTCGATATTAAGAATAATTGTGATCCCCTCCCAAGGTCATTTTGTGTGATGATGAAGAAAAAAAAGAGTGAAATAAGGAAAATCCGATAAAGCCAAGAATATTGATCACACCCGGCAGCTCTCGGGAGATTATGGAATAGTGTGTTTTCTTCAAATTGAAAGATAACCGATTGTAAGTTTGTGGGATTGGATTTGAATGAAAAATAGAGTCGATTCGTAGTCTGAAGGCCGAAGGTTTGCAAGTTGGGGAGACAGCGCAATTTTTTTCCGTGATACACTCGGTGAGGATTTATTCTTACGCATAGAGGAGAATTTGGAGGGAGAAAGAGTGAGAGAGAAGAGGGAAAGTTGGCGAGAGAGTTTTCCCCGTCGATTCGATAACGTCGAGACGAGACGGGGGAGAGAGGTGAGGAGCGAGGAGCAAAGGGTTTGTCTCCCAGAACGCTGCTAACCCGAGGGAGAGAATATCCTCCGAGAGTGGAAAAGGATGAGGGCTCACATACGCGTGGACGTATAAGCGTACGCTATGCCAGCGCGTGCGTTTACAGAGACTTAGTCAAGTTGTGCGAGTGTTGAATAGTCTCTGGAGTGCATCTTGCTCTCTCGCTTGCTCGCTCCTGCTTTCTCCCTCATTGGGGATATTTCACCCTCGCGCAGGAACTCTAGGGTCCGAAGATCGTTCGGGCGATGACCTCAAAGTTCAGGATTCACGGCTGCTTCGCTGCTAGGCGCGTTCTCCCTGGCGCTGCACAAGCCTCCGCTACCATTTCCAATCTTTTCACTCCCTTTTTACTCTCCCTCTGCACTCTTTCAAATTCCGTCCACTAATGCCTTGCAAAAGTATCAATCGTCGACCGTAATTTCTCGTTTGTCTTGAAAAAAAAAAACATAAAAAGTTTCATAAAACAATTTTAAATAATTATGATTTTTCCCTTGCTATTAAAAAGAGCCTACGGTTCGATTTCATATTTTCAACTTTTGCTTCGATTCATGCGTTATCATTTCTACATAATTCCTTGAAATTTTGATGAGACATTTTGGGCATTGTGACGAAATTCGGAACGAAATTTCGCAAGCATTCGCATTCCCTTTGTCGAGATATCGTCGAGATTGTGAGGCATCGCGATCACTCCACAGTTGCCTCGAATTTCTCAGGGATTAACCAAAGATTTCGATTGAATTCGAGACTGTAAGATAATCCAGAACAATAATTCGACGTTCCGGCTACGAGACGTGAAAAAAAAAACATTTTTTTTAAACACGAAGCGTCTCCTACGCAAGAATTTCGATGACAAGTATCGACCAGAAGAATAAAGAGCGAAGCGCGTCTGGTGGATCAATAAGTAGGCATGCAGCGAGTAGTCTTGCTCGTTTTTTCGTCGTCTCTCGTCCTCTCGTGGTTGTCCTGTGCATGGAGCGTCTGGCAATCTCACAGGAAGTTGGTCCGAGCGGATTATGTACGTACGAAAATATGTTGGCCGAAACAGAGTAAAGAAAAAATGGGCTCACGTGGTCTGATCGCGAGAATGCGACGGAGGGCTCGCAATACTTATCCATGACATAACGGATCAGCATTTCGTTTGATGGCTGAGATCATCGTCGCGAAATTCTTCCGCCCAGAGCCTGTAAATTATCGTTTTCGTTGAATTGTCCCTTGCGTTTCGGTGCGGCGAATACGAATCCACGATCTCAACTTGGTTTACGCCGCCTCCGTCAGGTGCAACGACGATTCTCATTCTCTCACGTAGATTCAAACTTCACAGCCGGAGGCTCTAACTTTCAGAATACCGCGAGTGAGAAATAACTGTACGGAGGATTCTCGAAGCGTCGCGTTGCATACGTCGCGCTGGGCGGAGAGCACAGCGAACACAAGACCGAGAGAGGGACAGAGAGAATAAGAGCAGCGGAGAGGTGTGCCTATCTATTTATAAAGAGGAACGCCGCGCCGAGGCAATTGACCGAGCAGCCTTGACTTCCGGTTGACCCGACCGTCATTCCCGGACAGTTTTGCGTACGAGCTCCCACGATTTCTCAGCTGTATATAAAAAATTGACATTTTCTTTGTCGTTTCTCGTTGATCGTCGAGAACAAATTGAAAGAAAAAAATGGGCCGAGTGCGTTTTTCGTGGAAATTTCGAGCAGCCGACGAACGTTTCGTCATTATTGTCGAAAAAATGATGAAAAAATGACGTCAGAGTTTCTACGCGCGGTTAATATTGCCGGGGCAAACTTAATTCGGAAAAGTTGGATGGTTGGCTCGGGCCCTCGAGTCGGGGCTCGACAACAGTCCGGGAATTCAATTAAACCGGGCGGAAGAGCAATTTATATCGATCCGAGAGCGTCAAACGTCTCTCGTCAATTGAACGATTCCGCACGACCTCGGGGCTGTGGAACGGGACATGAAACGCGACAGCAGACTTTGAGCTTATAAATTCGAGCGCGAGTCTCGTAGAGTTTTTGTTTTATTTTCCTCGTGATTTTTTTTGTTCATTCGTTGAGAGAATTTTCATTGATATTTCTGAAGGTTTGGAATTTAATTATAAAATCGTCAGTTTGATTGAGAATCTGAGAGGAATTCCCAGTTATCAACGCGAGTCTCGGTCGAGCAGGCGTGTAACGATCGACACAAACATTTCGAAGCTTGACATTATGCTGAACGTTCGCATTCCACAATAGCCGCATTAAAATTTCGCCACATCGCGTTATTGCTCTTCGCTGTGTCGCGACGATCGTATCATCGACATCCTCGCTTGCAGCACGTTAAGTCTCTCTCTCTTGCTCGTGCACGAGAAAAAGAGAAAGAAAGAGCCGGAGTTGCCTGCCCAGTGCGGATGAATGAGGAGCGGGAGGGACAGGAATAAGGAGGGCAACGGCCTTGACCTTGTCCGTGGCTTTGCAGCTAAAGGGGAGGGAGAGAAAGACACGAGAGAGAAAGAGACGAAAAAAAGAGACGGTATAGTTGAGTGACTACAATGTGTATAATGCGAGAATGGCTTAGAAACAAGAATCCAGGTAGTCGCCGAATTGATCGGACCGAACCGACAATCGTCCCCGTCCCTCCCGCTTGACTCTCAATTTCGTCTACTCGTCCCCCGCGACCATACGAAACCGCGTGTACGAGACAATAGAGACATTCTCTAAAATACCGACAAGCGACGATACCGTTCGAATTTTTATCAAAAATAACGAACGATTGGACGTGAAATGATGGAAAAATGTGTTAAACGTATTCATGGATACAATGAGCTTTCCTAAACTCTCGAACGAACGCACGATACGTCAGGCTCGATGACCTCTCTGACCTTCGAGCGAAGATAAACATTGACAGGTCGAAAACGACCCAACAAACGCCTCCAAGTCGTTCGAAGTGTTCACGTTTTTATATTTTTTACTCTCTTTCCCCATACGGTGATTCACGACACTTCGTGTCTTTAGAATAAATGAAAAATTTTAAGTGTATCGTACGAAGTCACGTCGCGAGGTGCGAACGTTCATTCAACACCGGAGACTTTCTTTTTAGGTTAGGCTGATACGTCATTCGGCTCTCGAAATATCGGGAATATTTTTCGGGTTTTTGGAATAAGGAATACATTTATTTTGCAGTCATATATAAATTACATCCCACTTAAATGTCAACGTCGATAGGAAAATGTGAAAAATATGATTGGATTTGATGAGGTTACATTTTTTTTTCATAGCCGCATCTGATGTGACGCGCAACGACGTCGAGTACCTCCGCGCGTACCTCCTTTCTCGTTCTTGCCGAATATCGAGAGCTACAGCTGAACGCCGGCTGGTTCTGCACGGTGGAGGGCTGATTTTGGATTCGGTCGAATATTTGACCAATTCTCGTTTTTTACAAACATTTGTTGGGTTCCTGAGCCACGACACAACGCGCGTGGCATAACAATGAAAATCTTTGCTTGCCGGAATTTTGGATCGTAAAATCGATATGTTTGTCGCGAAAAAGTAATTAAAAATGCTCGTTCGTTCAATTGAATGTTCATTCCGGTTCCTGCTGCCAAAATGGCTAATGAAAAGTTTCTGATTAATAGTCCCAGCCGCGAATTGTGTGGAAAAGGTAGAACGGAAAATCGATGCAATTGACGGAAATCGTGGCTGCTGCTCACTCGGCCTACGAGTCTAGGAGAACGTCTAAAAATGTAACCGTGGGGTGCGTGGGATCAAGGAGGTGGAAGGGGTCGGTCGGGATATGCGGGGGTGGAATAAAAACGACACAAAACTGCTGCGCCGCCATTGAATCCTTCTCTACCTCACTCTCGTTTTTTTTCGAATGGATTTTCACTGTTAGAGTCAAACTTTGACGTTTCATCGAAATTTTTCATTGATTTTTCAAATATTTCAGCTTCATCGTTGCATATGGCGACTTTCTTGTTCATTTACTCCTAAAGTTTGGCAGGGAATCACTTAAACAACGAACGATCAATTAAGCCCCCCCCCCCCCCCGCCGGCTCGCCAGGCCGATTGTTATTTTCCATTGTTTTCAACGCAATCCTTGGGATGAAGCAGATCAGATGCTGACAATTTCTCTCTCGCTGGTGCTCCTACCGTTTTCGTCATTCTCGTTCTCACTCGAAAGCGATGATTTCTGTTCCGAGGTTCTCATTCTCGGGAGACACCGAGACCGTGGCCGTTTCGTGGGCCAACAGGAGTGAAAGTTTGCCCAACATGAGGAATGTAAAATGGTGGGGCGACCGCAGCGCCACTGTCTTGTGCGGAGCAACAGTGGCGCCATCGATCTGAACGCATCATTGTCATACACCCAGCGAGGAATAGTGGAGTACCGAGACTGGAGGCGGGTTGAGAACACACGAGGCTAAAACGTGACGGTCCGATAATGTCGCGCTGCCCGAGTGGACGACGGCGCAGACGGGCGCGGCTGTGATCGTTCTCCCTCTCCATTTACACAGTCGCAGTCTCTCTCCCTCGCACTCACTTCAACTCGCAGCCCGCAATGTCTCGAGTATGGGGCCGTGCAAATCTGTATACATGTATGTTTATAGGCTTTAACGTGTAGGATTGGGTGGCGCCTCTCGCGGCAACTTTGTTCAGTTTCGGGCCAAGATGGGCGAAACTCGCCGGCCAGTAGTAGCTTAGACTCTACCTACGAGACAACACACACACCCAATTCTTTATTCCCGGAACGAACGAGTGACCGTAACAAATCTATAGTTGAAACAAAGAATAAAGATAATTATTAAAATAAAGTTGATAGAAAAGAGGGGAGAAGTTTAAAACGAAAAGATTGAAAAAATAATTGAGTAGATCAAAGTCGAGCGAGCGGCAACGAAAAAGTTTCGACTGGGTAAAATCGAGGCACGACGTTTGACCGTGGAAAAAAGTTTGAAGGATAGAGAGCGAAGTGTGGAGGAGCCAAAGAGAGACAGGGTGAGGAAAAAGACGAAGAGAGCAAAAAAAGCGCATTAAAAAACGAAAGATTGAGCTATAGGCCCCGCTCCCCTTTCGTCTTCCTGTGAACGACTCTCTATATCTCTCTCGCTCTCTCCATCTGTGTTTGTGTGTTTGTCTGGCGACTCGTCAGTGTGCAGCATTCCCGAGTTAAAGAGAAGAGCCCTAAGATAGTAGTGTCGGGAGAGTCTCCGAGAAGATTGCCATTCGCGGATCGGTGTGCGTGCGTGCGTGCGTGTGTATGTATACCGAGTGTATAAATATATACATATGTATGTGTCGACGAGAATGCACGGAAATTCACGAGAGGAGTAACTTCCGTGCATGCACAGAAAAAAGATAACCGAGAGGGCGGAAAGTCATTTATTAGAAAAAACATAATAATAATCGTTGGCTCCGAAGGAACTGGAAAGTGATTAGAAAAGAAAAACTCAACGGCGGTGAACGCAGAGCGGGGAACGAATTAGGGAATTTATTTATTAAGTCGGATTCCGAAATCTATTTTTGTAACCGAGGATGTACCAGTAACCGCGGCTGAGTTTACTGGCCGGTGATGGTGGTGCGGTTCTTTCTCTCCGATCGTTTGCGTGTACTTGTTACACCTAATATACGTAAAAACACATGCGCGCAACAATACAACGGGGAAAAGCGACGATATAGTAAATCGGTGGTGGTGGCCCGAGAAGAGATCATCGACTGTTCGTTCGTTCGTGTACGCGCGCGCTCGCGCGTGTGTGTGCCTGCTGTAAGGATCGTGTGTGCGTGTATCGTGCAACACTTGACTCGCGTGTGTCAAACGAAAGAGACTCCGGTTATTTGTGAATTTCATTCATACCCAAAGTTACGAGATAAATAAATATATTTATTTATATACTGAAATATCACGAAATAAAATTGAAATAAAAAAGGAATACATAATCCACCCAAACGATAATTCATCCCAACAGTCGACAAAATCAAATAATCAACAAAACAATCCCTGTCTTGTACTTTTGTGTGGCTCAATAAAGATATTGTGAATTTTAAACGGGGGGCATTGTGAGAAGGGGCAGACACACCCCTTTCGCGTCTTGGTTCTTCCGAAATCCTCTTCCGATCTCAGGCTCGTTCGAGCGACTTTGCATCGACGCCTTCCATTAAAAATAAATAAAACAAAACAACAAAAAACCACAAATAGTTTTGAAACTCGGCGATAGAGCGCAACATGAATAAAGAGACAAATAAATAAGTGCACGTAGAGAAAAAAAAGGACAACAATATTTCGACGTCGCCGGTTTTGTGCGGAACGAATTAAGTAAAAAAGATTTTTTAGAAATATCAATCCCATTTTTCGGTAAAACACGACAGGACCTCGCAAAGCCGGTAAAAAAACGTACAATACGTGTTTCGCGTAGCGGTAGTGGAGTGTCGAAAAAAAGGAAGAAAAAAACTGACAAATCTCGTTTCGCCTTGACGGGGTGATTTTTCGGTTTTCCCGTTGCCGCTTACGGCCGTCGTCGCCGCCACCTTCTCGACGTCGCCGTCGTCGTCGACGTCCACCTCCACCACCTCCTCCTCTTCGTTTTTTTTCCCTCTTCATTGCCAATCGACGGGGGATCCCCGCTCGTTCTCCCCGTGTCTCGCGGCTTTGCTCTCTCTGCGCCTCTCCCTCCGTCTGGCGCACGATTTCGACGGTGTGCAAATTTTCGTTGCCTCCGCGAGTGAGTGAGATATTCGAAGGCGCAGGCGAGAGGGTAAAAAAGGTTAAAATACAAGCGCGACTCAAAAAATCTCTACGAAAATAAGAGAAACAAGTGGGTGTGTGAAAAGTTTCAACGAAAATATTAATTTTTCCGAAACCCTCGGAGTGTTCCAGTGAAGTGTTCTCTTCCTGATTTTCCTTCTCCAATAGCTCTGTTTTTTTTTGTTATCGACCGAAGAGAAATTAGTGTCGGGATAGTCGGTAAAAAAGCATCAATTAGTAAAAGTTTTTGTTGTGATAGTCGCAAAGTGAAGGCTTGCGAGCTCGAAAGAAAAAAGCGTAAATATACACATATATAGAGAGAAGATTGATAGAGAAAGAGGGAGATAGAGCGGTTGCCAGCTGCGCCACGAGACACACGAGAGATCACCACCACTGGCAAGCGGGAGGAGCACCAGCAGCGGGAACAGCAGCGCTAGACTCGCCAAGCATGTCCGTGAGGATGGAGAACGTAGCGGCTTCGAGGAAGCTCCAGTACAAAATGATGGTAAGTATTTATCCATTCGTACTAACATCAATATCGATAAACCCGTTGGAACTCGTATAGGTGCGTGTGTGTGAAGATCGATCAACATAGACGTGTTAATGTCGATGATGAGTGTGTAAATATGCATCGGAGGATTATGTAAGTTTGTCTCGTGATGTGTTGGAAAGCGCGAACGCGATTTCGTTCTTTCGTGCAAAAATTACAATATTTATTGGTGACGGAGTAATATCCGGGAGGAATAAACTGAAAGTCATTGAATTTGGCGTGCGTCGCTTCGGAGTGGATTAAAGAATGAAATATCGTGGAAGAAAATAAAAGTGTGTCGTGTATCGGCGAGTGTCGGAGGGGGAGTTGGTGGGACGACGCGCGAACGTGTTGGATTTATCAAAGAATTTCGTATCACGTGGCGTTGACGATTGAGACCGAGTGCGCGTTGATTATTGAGTGAAACATTGTGTGTCGAGTGAATAATTCGAAAACTCGCACATTCCATGATTTCGATGACGAATAGGCGAGTGAAAAGGGAGGTGAAAATAAAAGAGATACGATGTTTGGTATTTCGAGCGATGGGGGGCGAACAATGTCCGTAAGATGCTCACGGAACCGGCGTAGTTTGACAGCTTGCCGCGGGGCGTCTGCTCGTCCCACCCAGTCGCTCTATCTTTCCTCCTCGTAGTTCTCGCCCCTCGTTTCACTCATTTTCGTTCTCTCGTTATTTCTCTCCCTCTATATCTATACCGAGCCCCACAATATCGTCATCTGCCTTCCCCTCATTTCCCTCTCGTCTCTTTTCCATATTGCCGGCTGGCACTCCGTCCACGTTCGCTCTTTCCTTTACCTCTCCCCCCTCCCCTCTCGATCGCCCCACCATTTCTCGGACAACCGGCGTCGAGACACACGTACACACCGACACTCCGTGCACTTTGCACAAACTCTACTCGACACACACGCGCGCGCGCACGCACGCACACACACGCACACACACAC
>JAPYYS010001016.1:0-45467 GCA_030522525.1 Campopleginae sp. 14b
GGCTTTCCTGGCTTTCTCTCATTTCTCCAGGTAATCCGACTGCTGCATGCTCTTTCTTCGTACGTCACAGCCTTCCTCCTCTTTCCTTTGCATTCCATTCATGCCCCCGCCATATTTTATTGTCCAATTGTGGTATCACTTGGTGAACTTTTAGAGTCCCCTCGTTCTTGAGTTGAAAATTAAAATCCTCGCGAATTCCCCTACGACGAAGAAGTTCAACTCATCGAAGTAAAAGTCATCGGTATGGCTCGGAATTTTGTGGAATTCAGAAAAACCAGCGCTTCTTCGGTCGGTCTTGCTGGGTATTTCACTCGTCGCGGTAATGACACAGGGACGTAACAGTTCACGTGCAAAACGGCAAGTTTCCTGATGCGGAAATTTAGCATCGTAAAAAAAGTAGCGCATGAAGAAGTCAGAGGCTCTACGGCGGGGAAACGATCGAGCAAAGTTTGCTGCTGTTACACCCTGCTTTTTCTACTTTGGAATATTGAGGTGAAGGAATGATGGCATTCCGAAGGTTACTGAGTCCTCGGTAGGTCGAGCTTAAAAATTCAGATTTTTTCAAACCGTTACTCGTTTTTCGGTTTTACAACTGCAAGATTGTGTCTCAGTTTTATCGGCGGCAACTTCGCTTTTCACAGGATCGTAACATTCCTCAAGGACGGAAACGTGGCCAAACGAGAGGTGATTTGCGTGCTTCATAAAAATCCTTCAACTCACTTCTTGCCAAAAATGGCGATCGGAACCAATTTCTGTTAGAGAATATTCAGCCTTATGCACGAAAATCTTGGGAACAAATATGGGCCCCAATGTGGGGCTTTGCGCGATTCTTCATCTACTATGTTAGCAAGAGGGATGCGAATCCGTTCCGCTCGTGACGCAGCCACAGCCAATAAAAAGCCATAAGACAAACGAACAACTTTTGAATTTAAATTGAGAAGGAAATTCTGATTACGAACGAGCCATGTAACAGGAAAATGAAAAGAGAGAAATTCAAGAACCCGGAAAGACCGGAGACGGTTGATTGATATTTTTTTGGTGGGGTACAAAATTGTGAGAAAAAATTATAATTTACGTTCACACCTTTGCACCCCTTAATACCATCGATACTGTAACGTAAGATTACGTGTTAGTACTTTTGACTGACCGTCTACCCCTTCTCACTTTTCTTACTTCTTTCTTTTTCCCCCTTTGCTTTCTCTCTCTCTCTCTCTCTCTCTCTCTCTCTCTCTTCCCACAACTCCCCCTTATCTTCTATAATCCTCTCTTTCAACTTTTCATTGCTTTTTTTTCTTCTCTCTTTACGTTACTCTCTTCTGCCCCCCAAGACAACCACTTACAGAAACGATTCCCCGTAAGTGGATAATGAGAAATCGTTAAACTGGTTTCTAGCCGTCGCTGCCGCTGCTGCTTGGCATAGCTGGAAGTAAAACGCAGGCAAAAGTGCCGACCTGGGCTCGATCTCAGTGCGAAATCGACACCCGCCCCATCGTACGCGATAGCTCACGTGAAAGATGCGCAAAATTTTTACTCCTCACTGCTCCCTCTCTCTCTCTCTCTCTCTCTCTTTTTCTCAGTTCATTCCCTCGGTGTTTCCCATCGTCGTTGCCCGGAGGCAGTGCAGCACTCCTCGCCGTCAAAAAGCCAATGAAAAAAGATAATAAAACGTGTGAGATGAGCTGATTTAGCAGAACCACGAATAAAGAACAAGGTAGCGATTTACTTATGCCCTGGTACAGGAACTTTGTTAAAACGTACGATCGTTGATTTTTTAACTCGACAATTTAATGATTTATTGAATCGTTATTGGGATATTTGGATGAATTACAGGATCGTTTACATTTAATGAGTGTGACATCATTATTTATCGCATAACGCATAATCTTCCAATGCATTCGTGATTATTTTTAGATTTATCCTTCCGGAGTCAGCGAGGAGTGACGCTTAATTGGATTGTTAGTAATTATTTTTCTGGGTGGCAAAGTGGATTGACACGATGTGCAAATCAATTTGTGCTCATCTAATTCCTTTTTTTTTATATATATCATTATCATTTTTTTAATGCGCATCTTGCATACCGACTTTAGTCATGGACACACCCACGCCATCGTAAAGTCTCGTACGAGTGGTGCATATCGTGAGGCATGTAACTATAATTGTGTGACTTATGCGGATATGGGCTCCTTTCCCACTCTCTCTCGCTCTCTCGCGTCTCCGGCTTTAGTTACAACCGTGAATAAGTCACGGTGCGGTAGACGCGATTTTGCGAAGTACCGGAAAATAATACACCCAACATCTCTTCGTATCTTTCATGACTTTTTTTTTCTTCGCGGCTCTATCTGTCACGTACAGAGAGTGTCAAAAGTTGAGCTTGCAATGCAGACGATAATTAGATCGCGAATTTTCCCCGGATATCATCCGTGGCAACTTTTGTCCTGATTGCCCGAAGCACCCGATTAGCCATCGCCAATGAAGCAATAATAATCGAATAATTCTCTATACGCATGAATCTGCCAGAACGAGACTCATCTCTTGAATTTTGCAGAGCGACTGTATTGTTCAGACCGAGTATGAAATTCACGACAGCCTGTATATGTAAAGTTACATTTGCAGAGGTACAAATACGAAGGGCGACGCACCCGCACATTCATCGTGCACTGTGCGCATAGATTACACAGCAACCGCACGAGCACGCTCTCGCGGGAGTGTCTCGTCGTTAACGAGCACCTACGCGCACTTCTAATGCGACACCCTTAAAGCAAAGTTACGGTCTTTGCCGTGGCGAGCGTGATGCCAGTCTAAGAATCTTGCAAATCATATTATCACTGCTCCAGCGAATGCCATAACAACAAACAAAAACGACAAAAATTTAATAAACTATTATTCTTTCGTACTTACGGCTTTATTGTTCTTTAAACAGTTTTTATTCGTTGGAACGGATTGATGTTCACCGGAGAGCTCATTTAAGACAACTGATAAGTCACGTTTTACAATTTCCTTGGATAATCGCCGTGGAAAAAATGTTAAGAACCTTCGGAATTACTCCTGTTAGGAAATCAAAGTAATTGGAGGAACAAGTATAACTTATTTCGGTGGGAAAATCAACTTTTTTCGTGCATTCTCTTTAATAATGTCACACACTGCTCTTTGCGCATAAAATTTATCTTTCACATTATTGCCATTATATTCGTCTTCACCGGGATACCATTATTATTATACGATTACCAGAGGAGGTTGGAATTTAATTTTCAACATTGCGTCGATACGGTGAGAATAAAATGCGAGCCGGATAAAAATAATGTGAAACAAAAAAATGAAAGAAAAAAAAACAACAACAACAAAGCCGTAAGTAACAATGAACTGTCCCATATGCATTCCCGAAATGTTGAGCTCGCGCATACTTCTCGTCTCCGCTCGCCTCTCTCTCCATTTCGTGCCTCTCGCACACGTATCTCACGTTCTCTCTTTCACACCATTCAGTGCAGAGTTTCTCGTTTGTACGGGAGCTCTCACGCACACTTTTGCACGCCTCCTCTCAGTAAACATATATATTCATATATATATATGTCTATTTTATGTATATATCTGCTTTTCGTTCTGTCTCCCTCTTCGTTCTTTTGTGAAGCTTCGCGATCCTCTCGTCACGTCTCGGGAATAACCCCTCCGCTTGACGGGGGTTGCTGCTCCAAGCTTCGCACGCGTTGTACATGACTGCATATAGAATTTTCCCCCTTGCACAAACTTGTGCATATGCACACGCTCGCATCGGCGGGAATTTGGTCCACTAAATTTATCTATTCATTCGTTTATTCAGCATGAATTATATTTACAAAATAATTTTGAATATTTACGAGAAAATTTTTGACAAAATAATTTTCTTTATTTACAATGTTTCCCTTGATTATATTTCAAACTCTAGTGTGTAATCTCTGGTTATCGAAATAACTAACGATACCCGCAGATAAAATATAATTGTCGAATTTCCATTATAACATCGACCGGAAGCGCTACAAGCCAGAGCTGCAAATTTACCTGCTGCTCGAAATTCTGGCCGTGGCCATATTCAACGAATATGAAACGAGACGCGATTTTCAGCCCTGAGGTACGAAACGGACGACCCGATACGGCATCCTCTTGGGGGATCGGTGACCCCCTAATGATTGCGTCAATTAAGCTAAATATTGTTACTTCTTGCTTCTCTCCAGCTTTTCTATTATTTATTAATTGAGGATATCATCATGAATTTGAAAACATGATTTCACGTCCCAACGGAATACAGTTTGTCTTATCGCACCATTTCGACAGTCCGCGTTTGTCGGAATATCATGGGAAACTGAACATGTGCATTAATTAATTTATGAGAAAAAATGAATTATGTGCCCGAGAGACACGAGGCTTTCCGTGTGAAACTTTCGTTTCAAAACCGTCACACATTTTGATCAGTTTTTTCCCCAAGGAGAAGAAGTAGAAATTTTTATTTCTCGATTATAGCAAATTGAGAATTAAAATCTTTCAGTTTGTCGGTGAAAATTGAAAATCTTCAAAATTTCCGAGTTTTCTCTGTCCTGGACGAAAATTATTCAGCCACAATCACGTACCAGTGAAAAAGGATAGAGTTTTGGAATAAAATTTCGACACGAAATGCGTCAAATGTGTTTTGGAGGAACCGACAATAAGAATTATTATTATTGACGAACAAATGAGATGCATATGATTTATGCATGATGTACAATGATATGCGTGCAATCGTCAGGTTTCGAAATACTACATTGAATAGCGTATAAATATAACGGATGGGTGTCTGTAGGCAGAGAGTGAGATGTGGCTCGTCAATTCCGGTAGATCAATGGTTAAATTATACACCGGTAGTCCCGTATGATTGCGAAGCTTGTACAACATAAGCCAGCAGCAGGGAAGTGCATCAGTGCAAGTGTTCGACGGTGATATGATTGTGTTGATATCCTATATATTTATGTAGATATCTCTCCCTCTTGACGATATCCATATATATATATATAATATGAGGTACACGAAATGAAACGCCTCGCGCTTTCCAACACTCATAGTCCACCCCTCGAGATTCGTTTTCTCTGTCCGACGAATTATGCGAAACTAGTTCCTGAGGGTAGTTTCCAATTTGCGCTCGGAGGCTGGCCCGATACGGGATCGAATCTCGATTAATTTCTGCTCAGCCCGCAAGCTCCCTTTTCGCTTCAACAGACTATACATGTGTATAGACAAAAATATAGAGATATTACGTGTTTTCGAATCTTCTGAGCATTCGGAGCTTTTGCCATTCTCTGTCTATCATACATGTCCGTTCAATCGACATTGAAATTGTGAGGCGGAGAATCACATCGAGTGTTCATCTATGCAATACGCTATCGAGTGTTTCCCTACAGTTTTTATTAACATACGAATATACTCCTACGAACATGCATACATATACGCCGCGTATTTGGTTCGATCGAAAGAAGAATCTCATCTTGTTCTTCGCAAATCTCAACTTCCAAATGAATCCCTTCGCGAAAATGAAAAGCTCCGAAACGATTCGGAAACGAATGGCGTAGGGAGCGAGAGAGCAAAAGATGTCATCGAAAATCTGGTGAATCTTTTTTGTACCAAGACCCAGCTCGAATTGGTTCAATCCTATTTTTATTCCATGATGAAGCGAAACATCTGCCAATTATTTCCTTCGCCTGGGTGGATCGGAGAGCGAGGAATGAGTTGCAAGTATCGATATGAATGGAGGATTTTGAGTAGGGAAAATACGCAGAGTCGAACGTATGCGATCGTCCGTGGTGGAAGGTTTTGAACGAGCGGACGGACAGAGTTTGGACGGAAAGTCATGTTTTAGCCAGTCTGCAGGAGGCGTAACCGTCAATTTGCATCCTCGCAATTAACATTTGACTATAGAAGCCAAAACGAGCTCTCCTGCTCCTTCTCTCCTCCGTTTCACGAGAGAAATCTCGTGCCTGAATGAGGAAACGATGGAAAGATGATTATGTTGCAGCTCCACGTCCGACACGTTTCGAACGAAAATGCCGGAGCGGAGGAAAATTATCACTAATAGCAAAAACGGAGATGCTGTTACAAGCTACTTTTAAATCGAATTAACACACGGTATTGATGAGTCAGGAGGTTTTGCCAGAAATGGCGGTTCTTGTTTATTAAAAGGCCACTGGAAAATAGTGAAAATTATGAAAATTGTCTGGATGTAACAATTCGCTCATCGATGCCGACGTCAGTAGCCAAAAGTTCAATAATATTTTGAAATGCTTGGTGGAGGGAAAGTATTATTCTTGATTAGTTTGATCAGGGAGTTTCTGCTTTTGAAGCGAGGCCGGATAAGTGCTTCGGAGTCTGGGTGGCTGTTTGACTGTGGACGGGTCAGTTGATTCGCGGGCTTGTTTAACGAGAGTGAGTTTCGGTTGAAGAGATTGCAGGCACATCGTTTTGCGCTGCAACGTTCTCCTCATTGATTTTCCGGGTTGGCCCTTTTCCTCAATCTCTTTGGGCCTGCTAATTCTCCGGACCTTTATGTGAGTGTTGCGGATGCCACATACAATCACAGATCAATCTTCGTTTGTCTGATGCTCATCACTCTCGAGTTTTGCACAAGTTTGGCGAGAGGGGGCGGCGCCTGCACATCGCAGCCTCTGGTGTACTCGATCCCAAGTCTGTTGAATGGCTAACTGGTGAGTTTACCTTTCAATTAATCGGCTGACGTAGGAGGAGAGAAAGAAGGGAGGGAGAGAACCAGAGGGAAAAACAAAGGAAGAGAGCGGCTGGGGCGCGTGCCCATCCAGTACCAACCACCGGGCCATTATCCACTAGAGGAAATAATTTGAATTGGAATCAATAATTTATGAATTTGTATAAACTTTATTCAGCAGCCTTGCTCTTGAAATCATTGACATCATCATTCCGTTGCATTGACTTTTATAATTGATGATAGATAACGATTATTGGCTGGATTGTTTTAAGCTCTCCAACAAAATCTCTATTACTCTCGCTTCGGATCACATATATTCCGGCGATAATGGAAATGTCCTGTTGACGTAGCCTCCCCTCGCCCCCTTCTCACATTAAACGCGACCGTATATAACGGTCATGAATATTACAACGAATATTACGCGGTTAATAACATAATTCGAGTGATGAATTATGACCACGTGGATAGCTCCGAAGAGAGAGAGAAAGAGAGATTGGATAACGAGAGATACGAAGCTTTTGGTTGCAGCGTGGCTTTATCCTCGGTCAGGATTTATTTAGTTAATGGAACAATATACCATTCGAATCTCCAGCCGGATTACACGAGAATAGACACAAAAAATATTCCCGATTCAACTAACTGTATGCATAGATCGCACCCCGATTTTCCTGTCAAGAGTCGTTTACAAATGCAACACACGACGTCAAGAGTATTCACTATTCAATTAGTTATCAAACTATCCCATCTACAGGGTGGCCAAAGTAGCATTATACGAGTCTTCTCAAAAACTATCAAAAATCTAATTGACATTCGAAACATGAATTTTGAATTTGAACTCGATTTCAACTTGGAAAATCTCAATCGCTGAATCAACCTCCTGATTCGAACAATTTGCCTCTGGAGAAAAATTAAACTCCGTAGAGTTGGAATTGGCTCCGAATGAGTCGGATTATTCATCGATTTTGCTAGTAAATTTTTATTTATTATTACTTTTTAGAAAAAAAACGAGAATTATTATTTGATTTCGGAACTTGGGGGCTAGAACTTGAGGTAACATTGTTTCACATTCGACATGGGACACCGTGTATATTTTAAATAGTTCAACAACCACAATAATTGTTAGAGCAGGAAATTCGTACAATTTGCTCGAGCAGAGAGGAACGTGTATTTGACTGGGCGTTTTACGGGAGAGATGGACGTGTTTAGTGGCCATCATTGACCGAAATGATGCATGGATGGGTGGACAAAGTTCCATCAAATTCGTCGTGACACGCAAAGTTCATTAACTTGTTCGAGTGACTCGTTTATCCCGAAAGGGTTGAAATTTCCAATTTTTCGCCACTTTGCGATGAAAATATTGCTCGAGAGGGATTATGACCGCATTTAGCTGAAGCGTATTTACATTTTGTTTGCCAACGTGTCTGACCTCATTAGCCCTTGAAGCTTCGCTCAATTCTCCCTACGTAAAACGGACCGAAGACACCGCGAGCAAACGTGCTCGCAATCTCGGTCCTGCTGCTCTCGATAAAGTTTGCCGAAGGATGAAATCCGATCCATAACCCGTGACTCGGCCCTGACTTATTAAGCTTGCATTAAAGCTACGGAGCGTAATAAAATTTCGTGATAATTAAGACCGATCAATTACAGAGTTAATTACTGGTTGGTTGCTCGTGGTAGCGGGCGAGAGTTTCGAAACGAGGGGAATATAAGTGAACGCCTTGCGCTTCCGCAAATCCGCGTGACGATCCTCATCCCCCTTAACCGTTTATAATCCGATGCTGCTGGCATCGATTCTATCTCTCGATCTTCTCCGTCTTCCTTTTGTCAATTGGAATCGAGATATGTAGACAAAAATAGTGATACTGATAAATGGAAATTCGACGGAGGCGATAAGCGCTAAAAGACGAGAGACAACTTTGAAATTCCGGCAGAAAGTTGGAGAAGCAATAGCACCGAAATATTATCGATTAATCGCGGAGGTAACAGAGACTCGAGGAAACGGAGGCACTTTCGAGCTTTTCAATATACTTTGGTCCTTTTCGTAATTTCAATATGAGCTCATCTTTGTAGCTGACGTTGATCGAAGAATTTAACAGATTTTGAGGAAGCGTCTGAAGCTCCGAGTTTTCATTAACGTGAGAAAAAAAAGGTCTTTGTCTGATCGTTTGTGACACATTGCTAAGTTTTTTTCTTTTTTCATTCTCAGTACCTTTCAGCACTGCAGCCAAAGCTTTCTGTTGCGCCCGCCGGCCTTTATCGCGTATATTTTAACGAAAAACTAGTATAAGAGTGCGAGGGAGATGAAGAGAAATGAAAGAGAGAGTGAGAGAAAGGTGAACCGTTTGAAACAAAAGCACCCTCGACGCGTCAAGCTCGCGGGGCGTTCGTTTCGTCTCCGCTCATCCTCATCTCGCCATTATCATAATTTTATTCAGAGGCGAAAAATCAGTCACCCAGCAAGGGGTCCATAGTAACGTTTCCCTCTTCGGCGCGCTTTTCCCACTCTGTTCTCCACTATCTCGGACTCTCGTTCTCTGCTCGATCCGGGTCACAATCAAGCAACCTTCGTTCATTGTTGGAAAATTCTGGCCGCCATCCTCCATTGCCTTTCTCTCTCTGGCACTCTTTCTCTTCCACTAATTCTAGGCTTTCCTCGTAACGAACGAGAGCTCTCTCCAGCGTATGGCTTTTCTCTCGCAACCCACACTTTGACCAGACTCCGCACTCGACCCTCCTGCTCGACGGAGCAGGCAATTATTTTCTCTTATGGTCTCGGTGACAAATGCTAGTCACGAGACAAACGGATGTACACAGAAAATATAAAAAACGAGCTCGTTGTCAACGTCACGTTAGGCTCCTTTTCGTGTTATTCGTCCGTCGACCTATCCCGCTATCCTGAAGTGATAAGGAGTTCTCCCCATCAATGTCGTAAATATGCTTCCCCCCCCCCCCCTGCCCTCGCCGTGAACGATCACTCGATCGATATAATTCATCCCTTACGCTTGAGCGTTATTTCATTTTCAACCACGCAAATCCTTACCCGTCGCTTAAGCTTTCTCTCCTCGAATCCGCCGCACCGGCCCTCGCAGCTAAAGTCTGTCCAGGAAGCTTGACACTGTTGGGCTTCAAGTTCACATTCACGTGTATATAAGTAAGCACGGATGGCGAGAACGCAAATCCTTGGGAGCTCAACCCGTCCTCGTAATCCATTCATACACGTAGATACAGTTATTTATCCTTTTCCCTGATACACGGACTCGGGCAAGGTGTTTCTTCAACCCGAAGTCCAGTCCGATATTCGGTCCATGTGCTCTGAAGACTCCCATAAGCCATGGGCCGTAGGGATTGTCTGGAAGCGATAAAAAAATCAACTCTACTTCTTTTATATTCTTAAGTTTCTTTTATATACCAACGAAACGTCCACACCATTAAAAACTCATGTACTTATTGCAAAGCCTGTTCTTATACTTTATCAGTGATGCCACAAATTATTATGTGTTGAACGAACGACATATTATGTTCGTATGAGGGAAGAAATTCGCGGTAGGATTATCATCGAGGGTAACGAATCCTCGTGCATACAGCAAGTTATACATATGAGCGAAGAGTGCGGTACGTAAAGTCCTCATGAAAATGGAGGTCTGCCTGCGCTGAGGTACCCACTCGACCTATCTTCGAGAGTGGAGAACGCGAGACTCGCTCGGCAAACTCAACAGCCTGACGATGACTCGCTTGGGGGGATTAGTTCTGCTGGTTACGAGTTTCTAGTATGGGCGTCAGTAAGATAGTCATGAGACTGTGTAACGATGACTCGGCAGGCCAATTTCGCAGCGTCATCCCTTGTTACTTGCGAGCTTTCGCCCCTCTTTCCCTCCTTTGCCCTTCTCTTGGCGAATGTGCAATCTTGGCGTTTCTCTCTTGCTCTTCCTCTTTGTAGAAATCTGTTCGTAAGGTAACTCATGTTACACGATTTCCGGAAATGCCTACGACTACGAGAAATCTTGGCGGCTGCATCAATACGACGAGCTGTTACGAATGACAAGCGAAGCACACGTCGAACGTTCTTCTCAATATTGGAGCCCCACTTATCCAAAGAAGACGTGACCGAGCTCGTACGATTTTCACAGTGGATCGAACCTTTACCGGGTTATGTACCAGCGCTCGTACGAGACTACGAACTCTGCAGCTATCACACATCAACCAACCTATATTCTCGTCTTTTGTTCGATCCCAAATATCGAGCGTAATATCGATTCTCAATGGGAGAACTACTGGCTTCATTTCGTTTCTGGACCAACCACCAAACCTCCTTTTTTGACCGTCTTCGTCGATACATAATGATTTCGTAGGGGATCCACAATCGAATGAGAATCTTTTTCCTCCAGCATTTCTCCGATTCGCTCTCTTTCGCTTCCTGTCTTTTTTACGAGGCTAAGAGCACCCTCGAGGAAAAGTCTCGTTCAACTGGTACGTGCTGAGCATTCTCACGCGGAATTGCGCTGAATGACTTTTTCCGTTATCCCCCATATCCTTTCTCCATCGTGGTAATGCTTGAAATGAACCATAACGAGATATCTACACGATTTTATCTCATTCCCGAACCAAATTTAATCCTAATTTTCGCTTCAATTTAATTCTCCGATGAACCAATATGGGACCAGATTTTGCGGTAAAAGGTTAACGTTTCACGTATACTCGGTCCGCCCATCAAAAACAAGCTGCTGATGAAACGAACGATACTTTTCCAAAGTTTGTTATGGCCACAAACGTCCTTATTGTCTCAAGTTTCGGCCTACGAACTCTCGACGACGCACCTTCTCGTGAGAAGAAGACTCGAGTCTCGTGTTTCCTCAATGAGGAGCATTCCATTATCTGTATGTTCGATTAAGATCGCATCTTCTCGACGTGTCTACAAGTTTCCAGTTAATTCAATGCGAATTTTGCTCTGCCATTGATGACCCGTCGTTAGAACGTGGCGGTTGGTGGTGAGAACTTGAACGCTCAACACATTGTTCGTCCCTGTCCATGTTCGATATCCATTCAATTTTCTTATCTCTCCGTGTAGAATATTGACAGCTACTCCGCAATGAGTGACTTCCCGACTCTTCGTTATTTGCCCGTCCATTTGTCCGCGGAGCGATCTCTTCCTCAAAAAATAAAAAAATAAAAAGAAGCATCTCCGGACAATAATATCACAGGGATCCGTGTGCAAGGCAATGCGTGTGTTTATAACAGAGATTAATCTGCATATGAAATAGAGCCGCGCGACATAAGCACTCTACGACTACACAAGCTCCTCCTCGCAAACACTTTTTCCCTCGAAGCCACCAACGCGTTTCTCCCACCTGTATGTATGCCTGTATTTTTTTCTATTGAAACAAGGCGCGTGTGCCAACGTTGATTTATGAATTGTTGGACTCGTATGTATACGCGAACCGCATCATTTGCTTGGAGAGAGAAGGAGGGAAAGAGGAATCGAGATGGAGCGAGACGGCAAGTTTCTCTCTTGTTTTCACTCTTCCCCGATTTCCATATCGTCGTGTATGAATACATAGACCTCCTATATGCGATAAACAAGTGCTCGTGAGCCGCATTGTTCTCGTATAATTTTTATATCGCTTTTTTTTCTGTTTAATTTGCAGCATCATACGCTGTGTGTGGACTCTCGCACAGCGAATTTCCTGTCTGCGTTCCGCACTTCTCCACGTCCAGCATTATTTCCTCCCCGACCTCCGTTTTCTATACATTTATATATATTTACATATGGATTGAAATATGTGTGTATTCTACCCTGCTCCCGCTCATCCGGCTAATCGTCCGGGACTCATAATGATTCCGCAACTTCCCAGTTAAATCATGATAACCGATTGTATTTCCTATATTGTCACTGGTAGAACAAACGTTTGGCTTTCTATATTGACGATTGAGTCTCTGGAGTTTCGTGATATACTTTGCATCGTTGCCAATTAAAACTGATGATGCACTCTCTCGTCTAAGTCCGATGAGATTAATGATTTTAATCATGAAAATGGCGTCGCACGATCCAGTGACGTTCGAAATGTCTCGATTATACGTAACTCGATGAGTTGATTATCGAAGTGGCACGCCATTCGAATTTTCAATCATGTTTTTTTGTTTTTCCAAGATCATTATTCATTTTTTTTTTCAACCACCGGCCGCATGCTCGTGACGTCTACCACCTTCCCTGGCACGCAGCATCCGCAAACGGAGTCCATTATTGTTGTCTAGGGAACGAGGAGAGGGTCGCTCGCGTTTGTTGTTCGTTTGTATAGTATTATACACCCTGTACTATCCCGGTGAGTTCCTGGGACGCTACATTCACCCATAAAAGGGCGGGGTAGCGAAGCCGGATGCGACTGCCCCCCGCCGCCACCCCCCCCCCACTTAATTCCTTTCGCTCGTCTTTCTCGCTCACCGCTACCTCGCCGGTGCGCGGGTGCGCCATTATTAATATTTTTAATTAAAGCCCCATAAAGAATTTCGCTCGGCTCGGTCGCGCGCGTCAGACTGTGACCGCGCGTGCAAAATTCTTTATGGCTCCCGCGACCCGACGCCCGTCCGCCACCCTCGAGATAAAGGTTCGCAACGTTTTTTTTTCTTCAACTTTTCTCTTTCACCCTTGACCGGCCGACCAGCTCCGGTATACACACACGCTCCAACCCTGTCACACACCGTCGCCAGGGTGACAACGCTCTCAAGCGAACGATTGCGAACACAACACATGCCTACGGGGACTCTCCCGCGCTGTCCTTGTACACCCTTCGTAATTAGCGTCCTCTTTCATTACATGTCGATCACCCACTTTTCCATTGGCTCCAGCCCCCCACATCGCATCTTTCAATCTACAACCCTTTACTCCACTCTCCACATTTTTTTTTTTCCTTTCCCACATACTGAAACATCGATACAATGCAAAACGTTCGCGATCCTTTCATTTCCTCGTAAGATTTCAATTGGCAATGTGAGCTCGATCGCTGAATAAAAACTCTGCCTCTTTTTCTGAGCACAAAAACAAAAATATTGACGTTTACGACCGATCGATCCGAAGCTTCAAAATTTCCAATCGTAAACGAAATAAATTCGGGAATTTAATGGAACCGACGTTTTAAGCATAGTTTTTAGATCATTCTACATGTTTATGAGTTTGCCCATACATGCAGAAAATAAGGAATGTCGAGGCCGATGTTATCTGTTCATTTCTGTGCCGGAGAGATCCTCAGCGATCTATAAATCCACTTAAAAATCGAGTTTATTTCTTTCCGCGGGTTTGCACGTCTCATTTCTACTTGGGAGTTGGCGATAGGAGGCAAATTTACGAATATACGTCTCTGCCTCTGGAGATTTGTGCGCGGAGAAAGCACCCGAGTTCTAACGGTTATCGCATCCATCGTAAATGAGAAAACGAACGAACGAGTACTATGACACAGGTAAAAGCTCGCGGTGTGTGTGTGTGTGTGTGTGTGTGTGTATGCGTAGATAGAATCGAGTTCAACTCATTTCAAAAGGGGAAAGAGCCTCTCGCTTTCCTGCTTCTCAACTCTTGGGCTTATACGTTTCTTTTCTTGGCAACGGATATTCTCTGGTTAAACCCGATTTAAAATGCACCGTGGAGCGGCACGATACCGTGGCTCATTCGATTCTCGATGTAATCTGCTCCTTTTCCTTTCTTTTACTCATCCATTCGTCCGCACTTCGCGTCTTCTACGTTTACGATGAAAGAGACGCGTTTCATCGCGTCAAGGATATAAGAGAAACTTTCATGAGATGAAGTTAAAATATTTCTACGATGATTGCGGCTCGTTGGATTTTTTTTTATTCGATATTTTTACGGGCAAACGAAAAGTAACGACTTCAAATAAATAATTCGCATTCAACACATGTACGCAGCCCCTTTTTCAAAGCTAAAATAAGTTAATCTTGCGATATATGTATCGCAATAATCGACTGATCATGAGAAAGTGTGTAAACGTTAAACTCTCTTCGTAAATCGATGCGGGAAAACGTTTTGCATTCATGGCCAAGTGTTGAATCGTATTCATAAGTTCACGAATGCAAAACCTCGAGCCACGAGGCGCGGAGAGAAACGACGCTCTGATGTGTTTCTCATTGGTATTCAATAGTGCAACTGTTTGCCACCCTCGGGCATTCAACGGCAACCCCCTATTTACGGTTCTATATCGAACATGATATATTTGTATGGCTATTCGTCCTTGATTCGTAATTAATCGATATTTTTTCTTACAACATTGCCAATAATAATTGAAACTCGAGTGGTTTGTGTAGTTGAAACTTTTGGTGTTTATTTAAGTGAAAATTTTGTAAAAAAATCTGGCTGGGTCGTTCAGCCAATATTTACAAAAAATGGGCTTGAAGATCGAGTTCTAAAACGATTCGCTTCTTCTTTGTTCTCGAGGCAGAAAATTTGTGGGCTGATGACAAAAGTTGGCAGAGCAAACAAGGATACAAAATTGAGGTTGAAACTTCAAAGGAAGCCCTTGGGTGTCATTGTTTAGTATCCTAGAAGGACAGAGAGTTGGGGAAAGAGGGAAAGAGCAGCTAAAGTAAGAACCGTATTTGAGATCACAACGCGCGACTATCTCATCACACCAAGCGACTCCGAAAACTTATCTTACAATTAAATTCTGACGTTCTTCACAATGTACGTTTCGCTCACGTAGACCTGTAACGAGACGTTGAGAATTTAACAAAGTTTCACCGAATAAACTGAGTGTGTCACAAATCTCGATTTACTCGAGCGAATTCTTCTTTGATTCCTTCTGAAGATTTCGTCAAATAACACAGTAAAGCATTGGCGAATAAACTGTTTCACTGTCATCGTTATGACCGAAAAAAAATTCTTTTTCACTTCCTGTGGTTTTTCTCTGTTACATGGCAATGATTCATTTTTATTTTCTCAACGAGTCTAGTCTGAGATATTAACCTCGATCCAATGCAGTTCCCTGGCAAACGGCTTTCAAGTTCTACTTCTTTAAAAGTCCATGCTCCGGCTTATCGTGTCTTCAATGTTACGGTTTGCCTTGTAGGAAAAAATACAGAGGAAAAACGGTGAAGGTATGCTTCTCCGTTTATTCCTCTGCTAATGGCAATTTCATCATTAAACTTGATTGTTCGCAACTCGGTTTGTTTCTATCTGTTTAGCAATCACAATACTTCCTGAGTAGTTGGAGGTTTCCCGAGCCCCTGTTCCACCGCATGAAGTGCAAATTCTATACGGCGTGTATTCTTTTTCTACTTGCGTCGTGTATAAAATATTCGCCGAATCATTATTTCTTAATTTACGCGGAAAACTCCCGCCGCCCATCACGCAATCCTCGTTTTTTTTTTTTTCAAACTCTAGTCTAACTTTTAATAGCTAACGAAGAAAATTTTCAATCAGTCGTTCAAAGTAAGGAAAGGAAAAAACAGCAAGTTGTGGGAGTTGAATGCCAGGTTGATAGCGCTTTATAAAGTAATATGAAAGACCAATCTGCGTATCGAGGCCACAAGAAGCGGAAAGATATAGGGGAAGCTGAAAAGCCGAGAAACAAATGCTCCTCTCGTTGTCGTTGGACTTTTGCTCTCTGCCTGCCTCTTTTTCACCTCCCTGTAGATCTTTTCTTAAATAGAAAAACATTGTTTCTCATGAACGGTTGCAAACATCCCCGAGCGGCGATCAAGCAGCCTAGGAGAGTTGCCAAGGAGTATGTCATGAAATGGGAAACCGTCGGAAGATCACTGCTGAGTTATACGCTATGTATCGTGGAGCACCGTCGCACGAGTTTTCTCGCAAAGTTTTTGAATCAGCGCTCTCGCACCAGATCGTACACATAATCTGTGACCTCGGCTCTCGCTCTCAGATCTCCCATGGCGATAAAGTAGACTCCGGTACTAAAAAAAGTTGAGCCGAATGAAATTAACTCCTTGCTCTTCTGATTTAATTATTAACTGATAAATTTGTAATGACGAATCCAATGAACATGTCATTTGCGTGGGATTTGCGTGATTCGGTAGTTTCGGTTCGGCATTGAATAAATAATTTTACATGCACGAGGAAACATTGATTTTTTGCTGCTCAGTGGAGATCGAATGCCTTGTAAAAAAGGAAGCACAAAGAAAAGAGGATGATGGCTTAAGTGCCGGGTATAATGATAGTTCTGCGTATACCGTCTGTCGGTACCAAATGGCACTGCTGCTACAATCGTGTATACGTGGAGGCAAATATAGAACGAAATAACAAAAAGATATAGAGAAGAGGATCCCGGATGTTGACAGGCAGTGACGGGCACCACTTTATCCGCGACACGATTCTCCGCTTACCGCAGCCAGCATCGCGGCCTTTGTCACTGTACGAGCTCATCCTACGCGCAGAGTTACTCGGAGGAATCTGATCCTGCAGTCGATCTGATCCCAGTCTCGTTTATATATATCCAAGTACATCCGCTCGCTCTCTTCCTCGCGTCAGTTCATCCCTCGCAGTGTCATCCATCGTTTCGTTCAACGCTACGCGACTACGCGATATAGCTGTTCACCCTGCGTTCGCTTTTTTTTTTTTCGTTCGAGACACTCGAAAGCAGCAACTCCTATACGTTGTCACCCTTTCCCTCTGCTGTCTCAATTCTGTGCACTCACTATCGATGAGCTCCCCAGAGAAAATAGGGGAATGTTTTTTTTTCTTTTTTTTTTTTCACCTCAGTCGCGCACAAGGTTTTAGTGTTTTCGCAGCTCTTGCGTGAGTGAATCGCCGGAGAATTCTCGGATTTTCCAGAGAGCCACGTTCCTCGAGGTGGTGTGTCAAAAGTTTTTGTGAATATCTCTACGAATTCATGTTATTACTGTGTCAGCATTGCACTCCGCGCCCGCAGGATTAACTAAAAATCCTGACTGGATGCTGGAGTTTTGCAACGATTCCAACACATTTCAACGCCTAAACCTGCCACTGCTACAGTTTAGGAATCCTCGGTTTCTAGAATTGCCTGCTTTTGATTCTCACTCGCATGCTTGTTTCAACTCGCCCCTCTCTCTCTCTCTCTCTCTCCCATGGAGCTCCCCTTTGCCGCTCGCCCTTCTTTCTCACTCCTCTTTATCTTTATCTTCATCTCTCGTTCCTTCCACGTCTCGTGTAAACAATAATCACTCCCTGTAAACAGCTTGATAACGAGAAGAGTCTACTCGAGAACGAGAGGCGGTATTCCGGTTCGTTCATCCTCGTATTTTCGCGAACCGGCTTCACTGCTTCAGAATCTCTTTATCTCATATATACTCATCCTTCTCGTTCAACATCCCTCGTACTGAGGTTCCCGCCGAAGCCACGATCCAGATTCAAACCAACCAACCACCCTCGCGCCCATTCCTCCTCAGAGTTCTTGCGCTCCGCGCCCCCTTTCCCATGCAACGCTTTATTTTAAAAACATCGGTTATGTAAAGCGATGCAAATGGCACGCTCTCGTATTTGGAGTGTAAACAGCGGAGGCGTCTCGACCGCGGCTAATGACGTTCGCCCTCGAGCTTTCTAGGATCTGTTCTTCATTCCTCCTCATTCTACACGTACACATATTTATGGATATCTCTATCTGCTCAAAGGAGGAAACCGCCTCTAAAACATTTTATCTAGTCACTAAATATTTACGACAGCCGCGAGGTCACGTGAGTAACGAAAGTGAAAGCTCTGACTCGTGATAACTCATCGTTTCCCGTTGATTTTGGAAAAAAATCAAAAACCCACACACTTCAGCAGTTGAGGAGAAAACAAAAAGACTCCAAAGACAAGGTCAACCGCAGTCTTAAACTTCGTCCAAGTTGGGATAAGTATGGAGGAAGAAAAAAGCATGTAGCACGTAAAAAGTAGGGATCAAGCCGAAAGCCAAAAAGAAGGCCTGTAGGGTCGAGGATCCTTAATCGTAGACACGAGGAAGGGTGTTTCGAGTGCGGCTAGTCCAATTTGTAACTTTTAGAGTGTGAGATAGGTTGGGAAGGGAAAAAAAAGACAGTTGGCTAGTTTCTTAAATGGCATCATGCGAAGCATGGGACCCAAAACCCGGAGAGTTTCGTTTCGCGAGTTCTTAACCCCCTTTCTTTTTAGGGGCGTGGCGAGGGCCACCAGAAGTAAAAAAATGAAATAAAAAGTCAGAGTAAGAGAGAATTGGTACTCGAAGGATTTTCGCGGGCTGAAAAAGACGTGCCCGAGCAACTCTGTAGGTCGAAGAGCTTGCCTGCTGGCTTTATACCGCATTAGGTTTAAATCTTCTCGTTCCATTTACATTCAGAGATACTTGACCTCCATTCTCAAACGAGTATCTCACGAAGAAAAGTTCACTAGCATTTAGTATATACGTATTAAGCGTGGACTCAGTTGCACTCGGTCCGAGAGAACGACTCGACGTTACGTTGTCACAGATTTCGCGATGCGGGCTAAGGGAGAAACAGAAAAGTAAGAGGAAGAAAGAAAGAAAGAGGAAACGTTGCGATGAGGATGGGATCTTGAAATCACCCGGAGAAAAACTCGCCCCAGCTCGCCGGAGTTAACCGTTCAACGATTCTGATATTAAGGCGGCTATTTTCCATGTAAATTCATGCAAATCAGTTCCAAGACTAAGAAGACTACAAGCAAGTGGCTTCCCGCAGTCGTGCCCGATAACAAAAATGTTTACAGTTGATTAAACATCGACAGGTTACTCCGAGTCGACCAAGCGACGCGATATTTGCCCCTACGCCGAAACTCCTTCGTTGACAAGAAATCCACCAGCCAGAAAAAAAAAAAAAAAATCTACAAAATTAATTTTTATCCGATCGGTTCATAATTTCTCTGATAATCTTCGATAGTGTCTCTCCGGAGTCGAAGAGTATGTATAATCCATGGATATCGTGTCTCTAATGAAATTATTCCAACTACCCCAGGCGGGCAAACAGTTGACTCGGTTTATCTATGCAGGGATAAGACGAGGAGGAGGAGGGATTAAGGAGAGATAAATCGAGTAAATCAGCGGTGAGAGATAGGAGACGTAGCCCCGTAATTCAGAGGATTTCCAAGACCAACTTTGCCGATTACCGGGCGATAGAGGATCACCTATATCGATGAGATTAAGTCTCGTTCGTCGAATTGTATAGTGATTCGCGTAGATCGGTAGAAAAGGGTAAAATTTAGTCTCTCTTACTTTCCCTCTCTCTCTCTCTCTCTCTCTCTCTCTCTCTCTCGCTCGCTCTTCGTCTTGCCTCGCCGCGAAACGGCGCTGACAAAATAACTGAAGCGCGTCAGTGTGCGAACGTCGAACCAACCAGCCAGAATAATTTTCATCAAGTTAGGTATAAATGCATTGATGCAGCAATATATATGTATACAATATTTCATCCACTATCTGATTTATGGTTTACCCCCATATATCTATGTTGAAACACAATACGGCGCTGAGGCAAGAAAGAGGGCAACAAAAAGGCGATGGAGAACATTCTGACTTCGATAATCTCCACAGCTCCATATATATACATGTATATACCTCCTTGAACATTTACTTCCAAATGGTAGCCTGCATCATTGATTACACATCCGTACTTTTCCGTAACTCTTAGTCTCTCAAGGATTTTACTCGAAAGAGCACGAAAAATATAAAAAATTCAACTTTTCAAGTTTCTCCGGTTAATTGATCCGGAAACTTGGAACATTTTGGAGGATTTGCTTCGTAGGAAAAAAACACGATGTCTCTTCGGTCTTCATGATTCGTAAGAAAAATGATATTTTCCATTCGAATGCGTTTAAATTCGCAATTCCGAAGGTTCATTTCTTCATCGACTCAAATCTTGGTGGATTTTGATGAAGGCAATTCGTGTGAGAAAAGCACAGGTGACTTGAGCTGCTGTTGGAGGAATAAAGGAAAGCCTTGAAATAGCGCGTATTGCGATAGCGAAGGAAATAAAGTGAAGTATATGTAGCGTTTCTCCCTTTGTGTATCCTCGTTTTGCTGTAAAGCCTCGAGGGTAACAACCGAACGACAGCATTTCTCTTTGCCTCTCTACACGCCCGGTGGCTTTCATCCGATCGTTTTACACTTCTGTCTAGTCCCTCTCGAAAAGCGGGGCTCCCTTCGACTTGTCTATCATTTAGACACTTGGATCGGGAATAATTTACGCTCTTCGACGTCGGATTCGCTATTCAAAACTATCGATCCTTCCACCACTTTGTATAGCTTCGAGGTAAAGTCGAGGAAGTTATTTGGAATACCGAACTTCTCCGCCAATCAAGAATTCATTATTAAATGCGATATCCGTCCGTATACTTGGAGTTTCTAGAAATTCATAACGAAATGAAGAAACACATGTATAAATTACTATTTCAAGAATCATAATGATGGTGTATTTTCTTACTTGTTTCAGGTAAGTACGATGACGTCCTTTGTGAAGCTATTTATCTATCAGGCCACGTAAGTATACGCGGACTCATAAAATATAACGCAGGAACGAGTCTCGGCTCTCAAAAGAGACACTCCGTGTATAATTTACATTTTTCCTAATTTAATTTCAATATTTGCCTTGTCTCAATGTTTCTGAAATATCAGCCGCGGCGGTATAAAGTTTTAAACGAGTCGAGCGACGAAAAAAAAAGAACTTTGTTTCGTGAGCTAGAGCGCAGCTTGTTTTCCTCCATACTTTCAAATTGCAGAGCTGTATTTTTGCTGTCGTCTACTTGAGCCGTCGACGCACAAACTCGACGAGCCTACTTCATATTCACACACTCATAAACAAACGTGAATAAAGATAGATATATTTGTGCAATAGTTTTCGTCGGGATTCGAAGCTCTGCTTAATTCATCTGGCCAACAGAAACGCAGAGCGAATGACTCCGTTGAGAGTTACGTCCACGACTCTTCAATCCGTATTTCATGGCTGACGTCGCCTAATTATCATAGCCCAAGAGGGAAAACTCTCGGTCTATCGCGCCCCCAACGTACCGAGTCTCAAAGGGGTTCATACGTCAAAAACAAATACCGCTCAGGTTGCTTAACTGAAAAGCAAGTTTTTAGTCATCACACAACGGCAGAGACATTCCCCCAGATCTTTAGCTATTGAAACAAATATGGAAACATGATTTTCAAGAAAATATAAAACGTGAACAGTTTTTGAATAGCGTTTCTGATGCTGCGAAACCAAATTTGTTGAGTCGAAAAACAAATCGTCCTTATAATCGATATTTCATCGAATCATTTGATTTAGGAGCTCAAATTAGTCAGCCACATCGCGAATTCTCTTTTATTTCGTTTATCCAACAACTCAGTATGCAAATAATTTCGGATTTTCCATAAGAAAACCTCTGAATGGAAATATTTCTCGTTTATGTTACACAAGATCGTTTCGTCCTGTAATTTGATATATTCAAAAGTTGTTATATCTGTGAGGAAAAAGTATAAAAACACGTAAACAAGTTTAGCTGTTTCGCACTTATGTTGGTTGGGATGGGGAAAAATGTGGAGAAAAAAGGATCGTTTATCGATGAACCTTGGCTCGGCCGTGCTCACTATGATTTCCTGGACAGGATCGTGAGAGGAGGTTTAGTCACGAAGCGAAATTTCATTACCTGTTTAATCCGTGAAAGCGATGAGTGAAACTCGAGGCCCATAATTTGCCAAGTTCACTGGATGTCAGTACGTGTCAAAAATGTTCATTTCTCGATCGAGGTAAATAATGTTGTGATAGATCAAGGGTAATATGTAAGAAAAAGATTTGATGAGTCGAGTATAAACGAAGTCTAAAGAGGATCGAACAAGATATGCGGGAAAGAGTGTTCTGGAGTCACGAGTGTATTCGAGCTTCATGGGATTAATGAAGGTCGACGAAATTATTCATGCCAAGTGAGAGAGAGGGGAGAGAACCTTTTGGGCACCGAGATCGGTTGTGGGTCATATATAGCCGAGGGGTATTAGGCGAGAACAGCTCTCGCTCGTACCGCCGGTTTGATGGCCTCTGTAATTTCACCACCGCGCGTTCACAATATTCCGCGTGTGTCAGAATTCCACGAGAGAGAATGAGTACGAAAGAGGAAACGAAAGAGAATGAGGTTGCGGAGAGGTAGGACGAGTGAGAGGAATAAACGAGAAGAGAGGGTTAGGAGAAGATAAAAAACCATGAAATATAGAGAAAGGAGAATATAGGAAAAGGGGAGAAAAAAATTGAATGAGGATGCTGGAGAGTGAATTGAAGGGACGGGAAGTGAAAAAAAAAAAATGAGGAGGAAAAAGGAGTGAGGAGAAACAAATAGAGGATGACGGAAAGGGGCTCGGGAAATGGAGATGAGTCGAAGGGGGTTGAAGAGAGTGAGAGAGGAAGAAAGTAGACATGAGGCTTGAAAAAAGAAGAGAGAAGGAAAGGATTTGAAAAAATGTACTAGAAGGAAATGGGGAATCGAGAGGACGAGGCAAACCGAGAGAGAAAGAGATTAGAAAAAGAAGAGCTTGCAACAGGAGGAAGAGGTTAAAAAACGAAAAGGGTTAGCTGAAAGAAAAAAGAAAAAAAAAACATGAGAGACAGAGACAGGTTGAGTGTGGAAACTCGGTCAAGAGGAGTCGCGAGTGCCGAAAGCGCGAGTTTGTATGCGGCACTTGCACTCGAGCTCCAGAGCCACCAAAAATACAAAAAAAAGAAGAAACTTCAAGTGGAAGCATGCTGCACATCGTGCGTATTAACTGAGTCCCTCAATTTTTGAAACGTCAAAAATCCCTTTGACCAACACACTGGTATTTGACTCTAGGAATTCCGTGACCTTAATAATCGAAGCTGAAATTTGAGGGCTGTTTTTTTTTTCGTGGTTCTAATCCACTGATTATTATCCACCTTCGATAGAATTAACGACATCGCGTAACACATTCTGATATCTCAATCGAAATTAAGCTCCATTTTGTTCATTCTAATTGAAATGATAGACGACGCAAAGATATATATGTATATACGTTCCGGAGAACGTAAATTTCGTCATGTATGACATATAGATATCCTCTAGCTGCGATGGGTACATGACTGCGATAAAACCTGTAATTTTGCTCGAGCTGATCGCGGTGCGAGCACGTGGTTAACAGATATCCAAATGTTTTATCTATATCTATACATTTGTGTGAATGTATATAGAGTCTGGTAAGGTAAATTCGTATACTAGTTTATGTAGGAAGAGTTAGAGGTACCGGCACGAGCATTGTCGAGCGGGCAACCTAAATTCATTAATCATGGGGTCAACGACGAGCAGCTCCGAGTTGTACCGCCGTTAGGATCGAAACTCGTGTTACTACATATAGTAATGGGCATAGAGTCTAGTTTAAACACGAAGTTGGTCCCTTGCTCAGTTTATACAGCCCTCCGTTACATACATTTATATACGCGCATATGTGGCTAATACGTATGTCGATGTAATATGAAGAATAGTTGTCTGTTGGTGATCGAGAAGGAATCAGCAATGATTGCGATTGACAATAAACGATTCCTATCCATCAAACACGAACCTAATGGCCTGACTTGTCTCGGTCAATTTTAATTATAAATTACGATCGTTGTGATTCATATCGAGGATTGTCAATCGATCTTTCTGGAAATCCGCCAGTATATAAAGAAAATGAGTGAGTTGTTGAGATGTAAATGGGATGAGGATAATTTGTGGTTAGAAAAAAGCTCTGGCGGGTGTGGCTATTCGAAGAAGACAAACCGCTCGGTTTCCTCCTTCTGGCGGAACATTCTAGCGCTATAATAGTTTTCCAGCTATTCGTAGATCGACGAAAGTGATCGGAGTTTCCATGGAAAACAATTTTGTCGGTAAAATGGAAAAAAAACGAAAATGGTAATGTCAGACGTCTGAGGCGAAAAAGAATATATGCTTTTTTCTTTATTTTTTACACACTCCGTTTCATTCTCGATTACCCGATGAAATAAAAATAAGAGGTGATTTTGCGTTTTACAAATCCTTAGCCAGGGAGAAAAAGAATAAGGTAGAAAGAGTATCGGGGGTGCGGTAGGCTGCTGCGTTTGAGAAGGGTCGAAAAATGTCCTGTTGAAAAATGTAAGCCATTGCCACAGGATTTCCGTTTGCCAGTCACCGTCGTCTTTAGCTTATGTCCAAAGCACGCGGTCCGTCGAGTAAGAGCGAAAGCTTAATGCGATCGGACATTTGCGGATGAATGTTACAAATCGATGCTATTAGAATCGGTGGAAAAGCGTAGCCCGAGAGCACAGCACGAGAGTGAAAAGGATTCGAAGGAAGAAATTTGAAACTCGAGATCGAAAATACGCTAAGCGAGTAAGAGAAAGAAAGAAAAGTCAAAAGATCGATAACAGTCGCGAACGACCTTCGGATCTTATTTCAAGCGACATTTATCATATCTCGACCCCGTTACTCAACCAACCCTTTTTTTTTTATCCTGAAGGCTAGTTTCCCCCGGCCTTGAACGATTGATTTACGACATCGACTTAGCTACGCACAAAAAACATTTTTAGACCGAAACTTTTCATTTCCATGTGGTACACGAAGTGTTGGCGAACAATGAAAGCCCTTCGAATAAATGCCTGCGCAAAAATGAGTCAATAAACTCAATCGAAAACAAAAAAGTTATTAACATCAAGCGCAATTGAGATAATTACAAAAAACTGCCAGTTTTCTAGCATTTACTTTCGCTACGCTTAACAATAACTTACGATGCCGAGAAAAAATATAAAAATAAAAAGAAGGAATAGATGAAGAGATAAAGTTTGATGAAGGGACAAGAAATAGAACATTGATTTCCAATATAGTTGTTCTATCAACAATTCATATCCCCGAGTTCTGTATTTACAGTCTCCCTTAATATACTTCCTCGTATATATACGAGGAGCCTGTATGTTTGCATGATAAAAATACATAAGCGTATGTATAGATATGGCTATACGAATGTGGGGATCGAAGTTGAGCATATTTCGATTAAATGATATCTAGAGCTCCTTACATAATGGGAGCAACTATTGGCTCCGCATTGGCGATCGTAGCGTCTTCTACTCCGGTTCGTCTCGTTTCCGGCGATACGTATGTGGCATGTCTTAGAAAATGGTCCCGAACTTAATGGACTTCCTTACAGAAACTTATTTTCCCTCTTCACTAATGTACACGAGTCGGTATATCCTCTGAAGAAAGTAAAAGGAAAAAAGTTCTAGGTATCGACGATGGAGAAAAGTATATTTTTTTATTGCCACGCAGATTGGATATGTTGATGAATTATCATGGCTTTTTGTCATTTCGACCCAGTTATCCTGAACGTTTTCTTCTCACTTCCGGATCTCCTTCCGTAGCATTTAGTTTTGGTCCGAACGATCTAGTGGCTTCAGAATTTCAAGTGCGATGTTAAATATTCAATTAGTGTTTCCTTCAAGAAATTCTATTTTATTCTTACACAATAATTGCCCTCGGATAGCCAGTCCTTTGAAAGCAAGGGGTGAAATACTTTGAAAAGATATTCGTTTGGTATTAGATGGAAAAGTTGGTCTCGAGTATACTCTGAGATATTGTGAAACGACCTCAAACAATCGTGCTTGTTCATTAGCCGTTTTTACAGGATTAATAAAAGAGCTACGAGTCAAGTCTCGAGAGGGAGAGTTTAACTGAGAAGTGTTTTGTGGATCGATCATCGTGGAGGAAGAAAATGAAGAGACGGGAAAAAAGGGGGAAATACTTGACGGTAGCGCGCGTCCAAAGCGGTAATTACGTGCTTGGAAGAAAAATATCTAGGCTACCGATTACCAAAGCGGGTAGCTCTCAGCTAAACGTACTGTACATGTACAACATTAACCCACATTTATAAATGTGGCAAAAGGGATATATCTCTATATATAAATATATAAATATAGAAACTCCGGGTAAAAACGATCGACCGTGTGCTTTCTTGTTCCGGGTGGTGACTACGGCGGGAGCCCGCGGACGATTCATTACTCACATAACTGAGACGTGGAACGAATGAATGAAGAAAGCAGAAACAGTAGCGGGAGCGTACGAATGGTGCAGAGGTATCGGCCTTCCATAGTAGTCGAACGTGAAAAGGAAAAAAAATGAACGAGAGCTTCGTAGAAACGATAGAATCGGGGAGGGAGGGAGGGAGGGGTTTGGCGGCAGGGGGATGGTAGCGCAAAGCAAGGTTTCGTATATATAGCAAAGGGGATGGAAAAGAAGGAGGTCGCGAGGGGGGGGGGGGGAGAGCGCGAATGTTGCTCGCGTGCAAAGCATCGCGCGAGCTAGTTCGTCCGGCTTCCGGTAGTTCGCATGCTTCGAGCTCACTTGTACTAAGCTCGATTGGCTCTCCGAAGGTTTGGGGGCTTTTCCCCGCCTCAACCTCCTCACCTTTCTCAACGGGAGCGAGCCAAGCCTCGAACCTCATCGAGGCCATCGAGCGAGAAGCTTCTCCTGTATTCTCGTGTATACGTACCACCGATAAACCTTCAACCAATTCTCTCCTTCTAACCAGCACCTTCTCATACCTTTCTTCATTCCTCTACCTTTGTTCACCGTTTCCAGAAACAACCATCCTCTGCTTTCCACTCCGTGCTGTTCCAACTCCTTCCACTGGTCGCCGTCGCTGCCACAGCCACCGCGCCCCCGTGAACTCATCACTTAACGGTGAACTTCAATCCTTACACCAAAGCTAATCACACGACGACGGTTAAATTAATTCTCGACCACGACTGAGAATGGCTTCGCTTCCTATATACATATAGCGACTGGAGTATTGATATTTTGGCAACGGCTTCTGTCCGAAGTGAAAATACATTGCACGCTTGCCACAAGAAACTTAACTCGAGAACTTGAGACAAATGATATTTGCCTTTTTTGGGCTTCCAATTTGTGCGGGTTAAGAAAACATTTGTTACCACTTCTACGCACTTTCTTCCAGTCATCAATACTTGGTGAAATTATTTTTTCATACATAAGGGAAGAAGCAAAAACAAACTACAAGCAGCTGAATCATGCGAAAACGATTCCTTGAATTAAATGCGAAAAAAAAAAGCTGTCAAAACATCGACAATAGTCAAGAAATAAACAAAAAACAATTAGACAAATTGTAATGGAAATATTTTGAGGGCAAAGGTCGCACGAATGAAAATATATTGTTGGACAAGAATTAGTATAGTTCCGAGGAGAGATCCGAGCAGTTCGAGGTCCGCTGCTCAAATGTAAGGCTCGAGGAGCTCATGTGTCGAGGAAACGTTGCTCTGCCAGATATTCGAGCTGTGCTTCTGCGCCGCGTCGCGACGACGTTTCCCCCCACCATTGAGAAACGTGATGCATCTGTGCGGCGCAGGGAAGTGCTGCCCTCCGCTGGGAATATTCGTAACGACGAAGGCTGTTAAAGTTATGTCCATCCTCTCTGACTAGAATGATAAATACAGAAAAATATGAGGGAAAAGTGATTGAAAATCGAAAGTCTACACGATGCTAAACAAAAACTTCAATATTTTATCGCGCTGGACACACAAAACTCAATTTATCGTGATTATCCAGAAAAAGTGGCGATATTAGTCCTCGCAGGCGAGGACAATAATTCATCAGCCACAATGTAGGATTTATGGCAGGACATAAATGATTAATTAGTCACTGATTGGTCATTAAAACGTTCATGGAATATAGCGAGCTATAAAAATCTTGTATACTCGACGATAAATCATTGAGCGTTTAGACAAATTTTAGCATTAACACGTATGCACGAAGCAAGATTAGATAAGGATCGGGAAGGGTTGATGAGGATCAGGACTGAAGTGGTCGTTAAAATCTATTGAATTTAGAGATGAGTCTGATCGACGCGTTCTCGCCCATTCACCTAGGATATTACCTCAATAATAATGTGCATGTACATGAAATATACGTATACGTATATATTAATGTTCTATTCAGTAGACATCGTACACCATGTATACACCCGTATAACATGTTCGAGATACACGAAACAAGGAGTAACGAGGCGTAAGGAGATCTCTTCTGCCTCGGGGCAAGCTTTATTCCATATATATACAAACATATAGTGTCATTATTACCGTTTTATTCTATCCGAGAGTGCCAGCATCTTACTATGTGTATTCAACGACGAAAGATACTCGACGAGGTATAAAGTTCGGTCATTTAACAAAATCTATATGTTGCATAAATTATTTGGGCAATACCTCGTTTCTGTGAGAAGCTATTGAAATAATTATGTCTCACTGAAAGGGAGTAGAATAATCGAACATGTACGAGAGTAGGGAGATGATTTTTTTTTAACCTGCTGTTTTCTTTTTCCACGTTCGTTGAATGTCGATTCGTTCGAGAGGCTGAAAAAATACATATTTATGCTGAGAATCTCGAGTCCGATATACGTATATCGAGTCTAATGTATGATGGGATATCCGCTCGTGTGTAGCGAAAAAAATATATTGCCATTGATATAAAACACGTATTAGAATGGAAACGTCAGGCGCAGATATCGACTAAGCGTCGAGGTCGAGCACACGATTATTAAAGACACCCATATATATATATATATATATATATATATAGGAATTTGTTCTTGCTTCATGGATGGATGAAAAATGCGGGAAAAAATTCGATTTCCGGTGTGTGATATGGTGAAATAGAGTTTCCGACGTGCCCTGTACTCAATATACTATAAAGTCCGAATGCTTGTCTCGTGCATTTCACGATTCAACTATATTCGATTCACAATAACGGGAAACTCAATAATTTGAAAATAATCATGAACATAACAACCAGGTATTGGGTGCAAATGAAAACTCTTCTCGATTTGTTTTCCATGGGGGAATAATAGGTTGGGCATCGGGTTTATTCGATTTTGTGTTAATTTAAAAAATGAACGACATCGCCCTGACAAAATGAAAAAATAAAATAAAACTTGTCTAATCTGGAAAATTCCTTTTCCTGAAAACGTTTGACTTTCGATTTTTTTTTCCGCTTTGATTGTGCGAAGTAAAGAGGTTAAGGAGGAGTCTTGCATTTGGCACGGGTTGCAAAAAAAACGTCTGAAATCTATCGACCGCATCAAACGACGTTTTACGCCCTCCGCAGGGACTCCCTCGCTTGATCTTTCTGCCGCTTTCTCTGTTTTTCTTCCGTGTGTAGTACAAGAGAGAGAGAGTGTGATATGATTTACGATGTCGTCGAGCCAAAGATCACGTTCGGAAGATACGCGCCAGTTTTTTCTTCCCCTGGTCCTTCCAGAGTTCATCGAGGACACGCGAAAAGTGGATTTGTTGGGATGGGGGATAGAAAAAAGGCCTCGAGAGCCGAAGAAGAAAAACCGGAGGAAATTCGGTATATAAAGACGTTAGGGTTCGTTTTTTTTTTAGCCCGTATCGAGGAAATTCCTTGTCACGGTACAATGCAAAAGACTGAGCGATTTAGCAAGGATTATGAGGCGGTTCTTTGAGCGATCAATCGCCCTCGATATTTTTTCTCTTTTTTTTTTTCCATTGACCCTCTGCTCCTTTTTATGGGAATTCCGGCAAATATTCCAAAGGATATATCCACCATGACACTATATTGCGGATATCCGAACTCTTCCCGGCAGCTTTTTCGATACAGAGTAAAAAAATATGACCTTACGACTGGCACATTGATTGACACAATACATAAATAAAACTTAAACTTCCTTCCTAATGAAGGTTTCCCATTATTCCACAGTCTCGTTCAAAATTTCACGGGTTTATTTGAAAACTTTACGAAATATGCTATACAGTATTGAATAATACGTTAAGTGAGTTTGCCGAATGTTTGGCTTGGCGTCGCTTTAATGGGATTATCGAATTTCAGATCCCGAGGCCCCTCACTGTCTCTGGCATTATTATTTTAGCAAATAACAAGCAGCAGGCCCGCTCAGGTAAACGACAGACAGGCTTCGTTCGTTATACATATATGCAGCAGCAGCAGCAGCAGCAGCATTCATACTGTGTTGGGTGTCATATCAGGCGTGGTTGAATGTTATACAAACATCTATATCCATGGACGAAAAATCTTGTTAATTCATTTGAGCAGGCCAATTCTTGCAGATGGCCCGAAAAATAATTCAGCAGAGTCAACTTGTTGACGAAAATCTTGCTCAAGTTGTTAGATTTCCAGAGAAATTCTTCAGCCCGTCAAAAGCATTCGGCGCTCTTTCTCACCGACTCGTTTCATAATTACGTAATAAGGAATGAATCTTTCGAGGATCCTTGCACAGGAGAAATTTTTCGCATTTTCATAAGTCTGTGAGTTGAATTTTTCGAAGAGAATTACGACTGCCGACCGGCTTTTGAGGCAGAAGTCTGGTAATAATAACAGAAAAGGGTTGTCAATTGAGAAAGACGAAGGTAACGAGCGTAGAGAGCAATGGAGTGGACAGGCTGGTAGGGTGAGAAAGGGCAGCTTTTCGATTAAATAATTAAGCAACCGGTCCATCGATCGACGTCGCGCAGTAGCGAGGCTCGCAGGGCTTGAAAGGGGGGTACGTTTGCGTGTGTCATTGCACGTGGAACGGAGTAAACGCGCCTGATGAGGAAGAAGAGAAATGAAGGAGAAGGAAAGGTGGTCGTGAACGACGACGTCGACGACGACGACGACGACGACGACTGCGTTGGCGATGCGACGACGACGGGGTGACAGCGTTTCCCCCGAGAGAAAGAGAGAGAGAGAGAGAGAGAGAGAGAGAGAGGACGTACCGGGAGAGTTTCTCTATATACTCAAAGAGAAAACCCGGTGGCTGACAGCCCAACCCCCGTCGGTGACAGGCCGCTCAGCGTATTAATAATAAATGCAAACGTCTAACATGAATTTCTCCCTCGTCCTCTTTCCCGCCTCAAAACCTTCGCCATGGATCCGCGCCCATAGATGGATAAGAAGGGATGAAAGTATACTCGAGGATTTGAGAAAACCAAACATTCCCTCTCTCCTTTCGCCGCTGGCGTTTCTATCGCTTTATCATATTTCCTCTCTTCTCGCCAACTTGTCCTTCACCATTACGTAACTCTCCGTGAATTCGTAAAAGCCTTCGACGTCGTTGTTCACGTCTGAAAATTTCGGCCACTCAATCAGACAGTTCAAGACTGTCCTGCCATTTTTGTAATTACCTGAACTTTCTGATAAAATATTAAGAATTCTACCTTTTTTAATTATTGATTTTTTCGGACCTTTTGCTTCTGGCCCCAGTGATTACATTTTTTTTTCACAATTTCCAATTATTGGCCAATCCTGTTTATTTCTCATGAAATTCAATAATTTCATTCGGTCCGTTTTGCGTCGCAATTCGATAAATGAATAACCGGAATGAAAAAAATCAACCGTACGAAATAACGATTGAGAGAATTTATCTCGATGAGGCTTGTGCATATTCGAAATGGAAGAAAATTTGCACGAAGGGCGATAACAATGGGAAAAAGCATTGGAAATAAGAATAATGAGGTGGCCAGTCGAAATTAACCAAATGCGTGCAAATATGACTTTGGTAAAACGCAGCAGGCCCTGGCGATTCTGGATCCTGCATTTTTTATTCGCTCCCGCGATTCAAAATATTCAGTATTCACACATTCGCGTATAATTCTCGTATGTATAATCGGCGAGTTAACACATCGTCGTTGGAAATTTACTTTTATCCTTTTATTTATTTTTTTTTCATTTTTTTCATAAATATTTAATCGACGATGAACGAAATTGTTGGCACGAGGATCGGAGATAGCAACTTGTTTGAATATGTCTATATATATTACGTATAAATAGCCCGGAGCCACTATTGATTCGGAATCGATTCGAAAAGCCTCCGTCATCGCGTGTATAAAATATATATGCAAGATTCGTGCATGCAGCGTCGTCTTCTCGAATCGATCGCGCTTCATGCGTAAGTAGTGAGAGTGAGAGAAAGACAGAGAGAACGAAAAAACGAAGGATTTTGGAGTATAGAGAGGCGCCGGGTATTAAGACACGTGCGTATGCAAAACAGATGTGCTTGCTTGTTGGTAACGAGCACTCTCCCCTTCCCTTTGCTTCCCTACCTCATCCCATCTCCGTGATATAATAAGAATCCTGTTGCAAGCGCGAGAACGACGAGCTTCTCTTTATCGCTCCTCTGTAGTACGCTCATGTTAATTACCGATAATTACAAACCCAATAAATATGATATTTATGACTGGCGATTCTTTGCTCAGTCGTTATACACGGATTTATATCTTGTGTATGCCAATGACACGAGTGAATATACAAGAGAACTAATCTCCTTTTTTTTCTCTACTCATGTAAGTCGGATATTTGAGTGGGCCATCTTGCAGAGCAACGAATCTATAGGGAATTTCGTGGGCAGTCGATCTCAGGGGAATGACCAAACTCTGTCATTAGATCCACACAATTAATTACTGCTCCGAGTAATTCGCTTTTCGATCTGTTTAATATATTTCATTGAATATTTCCTAAAAGGTTTATTCCGAAGAAATTCATTGCGGTGCTTTTGAACGATGGAATTTGTTTGCTAGTTGAGAAATGATGGAGCTGAGAGAAAAATGATGTTGTAGGTTCTATAAGGGAAATAGAGGAGATGGGAGAAAGGCACGTAACACATGTCATACGCGGTATTAACGGATTGTCCCATTAAACGCTTTGGCACCTCTAGTCAATCGGTGGTACCTTGGCGTTCGCAGACGTTATCAGCGAATTTGAATAAATCGCGAAGCACGAAGAGAAATAAAAAGGAATGGAAAAAAATGAAATAAAACATGAAATGAGAAGAATAAATATGGAAAGACGAACGGAGGGAGGTCCTTGGTGAATTTCAATTATAATTGAGAGGTTGTCAACGAGGTGTACGATAACGTCAACGACTGTGGATATATACATGTATATTCATATACGTTTATGCATGTAGGCGGTACTTGTTTCCTGTCGCGCTCGCGAGAGTATCGACCGGTGGTCGAGAGTCCTGGCACCGACTCGAGATCTTCACTGTGAGTTGAACAAGTCCCGATGACGATCGCGAGCTTCGAAACCCCACACTGAGACTTAAGATTATTCGATAGCGCGACTGGTCAAAAAAAAGAAAAAAAAAAAAAACAATCAAAATTAATAATCAGCTTTGTGCGATATTCGAGGACTCCAATTTCAAAAACTAAATATTCCACATGTTTAACGACCGTTTAATTATCATTCTCTGTCCCAATTCAAAACATTTGCGATAAACGCGATTGAATAAAAGCTTCTCGATAGTTTCGCGACACGGTATTCCATTTAAAAGGATTTTCATTAGTGAACTATTTTTAATTATCTTTTCCGAGTGATTTTTCGTGTTGCCGGACAAAGTTTTTATAAAATGGAGGAGGAACGACGAAAAAAAAGAATAACGATCCTCACGACTCCGTCTATTTCGCGCGAAATACCCCGCACATAAAAAAGAAACTTGGAGAAACAAGACTGGCTATCTCGCGTTATCTCGTGGCTCAAGTACCAAAACGTGTTTCTTGTCGAATACGGAGTGCCCACATGGATAATATCCTCATATATTCCATTCATACATACATACAAAAGTATCCAACTGCCTGATATAAGCACACATACATTCATTACTATGTATAAATTTGTACATTAAAGTGGTTGAAAAAAACATTTTTATTCAAACTTGTTCAATCCAAAAGCTGTTTTTTTCATCCAATAAAAATGAAATTTTGCACTCTTCGCAAGAAATGCTATAAGAATCGAAATACTTTGTGAATATTCTGGACAATTTTTCGTCCCATTTATGGGAACACGCTATATTTTTTGTGGGAAATGATATTAAGTGTATTTTCATTGAGCTCTTTTATACCGGATCGTCAACTGCTCTCTGGATCCGCAAAATCTAATCTTTCCAATAATCGTTGTCCTCGTTTACGGTAATTAAATTTCAAGCGAATCTATAGATTTGTCAAGCGCGCTCCATTGGATCGAAGAGAATCCGAACATTTATTACATCATGGCAGGAGAACTTTTCCGCTACGATCGGCTCGACCACGACGTGTTACCCACAGTTTGTGCGATGAATTGTGCTCCCTCGCTGAAAGCCCCTCTGTCCCATCTTTTTCACCCTTTATCTCTTTATATATCTTCTTCGCGTTTACTGCCAAGACAATCGAGAGCCAGGAAAGAGAATTGATATAACTAAGCGACGCGGACGAGCCAGTGGGCCAAGAAAGAGACATGGACGAAGGCTGAATTATCTTTAGGAAATCCACGTATCTGATACGTCCGTGTAGCCTCAACCTCCCGACGTATTGACGATCATTGTGTAATAAAAAGAGGACGAACAGGAGGTAGAAAGAAAAGATGGCATACTGAGCCAAAGTAAAGTCGCGGCTAAGGAAGCCTCGTGTCAAAGTAGCGAATAGGTATTAGCGGAGATTAATCGGAAGACGCTGCTACCTAGTCCCTTCGATGAGAATATATACCGCATACAATTTTATATAGCCATACATATACATATATATTTGTTAAAGGCTGTCGTGACTGAGCTACCGCTTGCGAATGAGCTCGAAGTAAGACGAAACGAGATGGAACGGAGAGCTTATAAAGTATATATTACGAAAATAGAGGTCGATTCACAAATTAGCGATGTTTCGATCTCGAGCAAGTCCCAATTTTGGCGATTACTCGTGATGAGCAAAGAATTTTCTGAAGAATATTATTTTATTTTTATTTCCGGGCTCGTCATTGCGGTGATAAATTTTAAGATTTCGTATTTTTAGAAATTTTGCTTTTGCTCTTTACGTTTTTCCTTGCGACATCCTGTATACGGTCTTTTTAAGCGCATCCGTGGATAAGATGGAGTATAGTTATATATCGAGTTTGTGGTGGGGAATCATGCAGTTGGGGTGATTAGTCACTCACTCGTTTACCAGCATGGGCATTAGCGTAGAGTACCATCTTCGAAACCCATCACTAACGATCCCTCCTTAGTCTTATACCAATCTTGTAACGAAAACGGAACGTAACTCTATCTTGGAGAGATATCGAAAGACCGATCGAGCGCATCGGTGAAGGTGATTTAGAGATACGCGCCGATTCGACTTCCTTACGCTATCAACTTCCGCTCTCATCCATTTTATTTCCTCCCGGAGCTCACATATTTCATGCGGTTGAATATTACAAGATGCTGTGGAGGAAATTGTCGCTTTTCTTTCAATCGAATTTCCGAGGTGTTTATTCCGGAAGTAAAAAAATTCGGTTCCATAAAAGGAAACCGAGTTGGTCATCATCGAATCGTTGCTCGGAATTCGAGGCTTGGGAAAATATCCGAGTCGCAAAGATGGTGTGGATTTGTTTGCACGTACGGTTAATCCTTCAGCTTCAGTTTTCTGGCGTAGCAGGGAGAATGAGAAGTTTAACAGAATATATATGGAGTTTGGTATATTGGCAGAGTCGATGATCCGTGAAGCTCAAGTGCTTAATCTGGAAGATAGACATTAGGCAAAGAGAGAAAGAAGTTGGGAGCTTGCTCAGCAGGGATGGAAGTTAAACGGTAGAACTCGCTCGAAGGGACATCCCGAAAGAGCAGGAATCGAGGGTCAATAGTTGAAGAGTCCGAGGATGTTTGACGAGCAAGTTAAGGGTGCGAGAAAATGGGTTGAGGGATTAAGAACGAACATACCAGTACAAAAACATCTCTACGTTTAATCCCTTTGTTTCTCGATGTCGACGACTGTCAGAAGCCCTCGATGATGGTTCAAGGATGCCACGTTCGTGCGAACGATTGCGCTTTGCTCTCTCGAGGCTTGTTCAATGATTTCGTTGAGGCTAAACGAATTAATTGATCGAACGAACAATCCTGTGCTTTCAAGAATTCCCTTCCTACGGGATCCTTTGATCCAGATCGAACTCTATCCGAGATGCCGGGATGAAAATCGGTTGCGTCCACGGATCTCTGCTGGGTTTGCTTCTCCAGTTGGTCCATTAGTCAGGAAAACACGAGCGGAAATCCTCGAGACGAATTCGAAATTCGAATCCAGGACGCGATCTCATTGTTCATCGGAGCCACATAAACTCTGGGACAGATTGGATTCCATGCATTTAAAATGTTCCATTAGTGGTTGCGTGCAATAAATATCGAGACAGCAATACAAGGAGCACATTTTTTTTCTCTTTCAACTTAACTTGTCTCGATGAGCGCGGGCTTCGAATTGGAAGAGAGGGAAAAAGACCAGCCCGACCGTTTTCTCTTCTTCAACGGTGTATTCACTATGTGTACCAAATACACACATACCCGTGAACACAGACTTCTCGTATAGATATATTCGGTGAAATGGAGATTGTAACGAGATCTGATTTATATTGGGGCCTTCGGACGAAATTGGTTTCATCCCTGGCCCATCTCTTGGGTGGCGTAGCGAGTACCTCATACCACAAACGACACGTTCATTCCGAGCTTCATAAATACTCTTCCTTCCTTGCCCTCGCCTTCCCTTCTCCCCTCTCTCTCTCTCTCTCTCTCTCTCTCCCTTTTTCTCTTTTCCGCTCACTTGCCTCTTCTTTACCCATCAAAGAGAATATATTACGTCAAACGTACCACCTTGACAAACCCATAATGACATGATAACTTGAGGGTGATAAAAACAGATGATCCTTTGGCGTTCGAGAAAATTCAATACCCAAATGCTCTGCCCTCAGAGAAAATCAGCTCATTCAGAGGATTGATGATCTCTTTTTTTCTCTAATTACGCGACATAAATTCATCGAATCGTACAAATCATTGGACTACTTTGCTTTGGCATTTGTTACATTTTTTCGATATGTCCTCAGCGTCAAAGCCTCGCGGTGGACTGACCTAGTAGCCTGTATATGTAATTCCTTTTGGCCGTCATACTGATCGTTACATTTCCATTCCATCTCGTCCTCGCTCTAAGGAAACGTGATGATATCTCGTAACTGCAGTATGAAGATAGATATATAACTGAGCATTCATACAGTATACAGCGACGTATTCATGACCCGAGGATACGACGAGTTCGCAGTCGTGGAAACTGACTTCCGATCATAAATGCCTTTGTGAATAGTCTAAGGAGAACCTTGTGTAGCACTGCACACTCTGCAACATTCTTGGTCGTTTATAAATACATGGCCAAGGTAGCAAAATATAGAATAATTCGGGAATGGCAATGGGTTCGACTAATTAATACTTTAGCGTAACTCATTTTCATTCTCCTTGATAGTAAACGCTCTTTCGTCATCGCTCAAGTTTCTTGCAATCTTTATGCTAATGACTCAAGGTCCAGTTTGCACTCAACAAATTCCATACGCTCACGTAACAATATTCAACAAAAAAATATTGTCATTTTTTACGAAATTATAATTGGGTACTCGATCTTATACATTTTTATTAATATATAGCCTCGTTTCTATCGTCGCGAACTGTGCAAAGAAACAATTGAAAGATTTTGGCAGAAATGTTGTCTCCATTTACTGGCATCTTAGATTTTACAAGCGTTGTGCCAAAGACTGATTGCTAGAGTTAACCCAAGGGAATGGAGTTGAAACGTGCACCGACTCAGGATGTAGTGTGCAAGCCTATGCTATACTTTTTACACTGTGAGATGCATGGACGAGTAGATCGAGGATGTTTTATATTCAGTGGAATGTCCAGAACGTACTAGTCACAATTTCTTGCAGCTCCTTACTCGTTTTCGCGTCACATAATTTCGTTTTTTAATCACAAACGACGGGAAAGTATGCGGCGGATGTTTTTAAAGTGTGTGTGGTCTCGCCTATTTAATTTTATTCCCGTTTTTTTCATATTCTTTCTTTTTGCTCTCCTCGTTTCTGGGTACTTTGTCATGATGATTATTTCGATGAAAATCTTGAGATGCCTCGGGTATTGAATGAGGGAAAGAGGAGATATAAAAGAATTCGGAGTATTCTTGAAAATATAGTATTTTGTCGGATAGCGGAGGAGTACGAGAGGCGTTTGGAGGGACGATGATCGTACATGATCAATAACGATGATCAGGAGGTAGGACACGAGTAAAGAGAAGGCGATTCTTCGACAAAATACAAGGTTCGAAAAGGGGCTCTGAAAGAACACAGCAATTCAGGTTGTTTTCCCTCCCGGCCAGTGGGAGTAACCAGGCTATCCAGAGAGAGGGAAACAATATTTATTATTATTATCATTACCAGGCATATAGAGCGTAAATCGAAAATATCGATGCCGTTTGGTAATGAGGGTTTCCCTTTCTCGTTGCCCGGCAGCAGGATTTACTCCAAAAACGTATGGGAACACGTAAGCTCATACAATTTCACCCTTCCATCCATGTATGCCCAGCAGCAATGCATAGAGATCGTAAAAGCTGGAATCCTCGGATCAAGCAAATTCGGCGCTAACTAGCCCATTAAGGTTGTGCACCATCCGTACAGTCATCCTCAAAACACATCATTATATTCTATTCTTTACTTTATTTTCCAATGAAACTCATTCGAAATTTTGTAAAATTGTAATTATTCTATACTATCCATTGGAGCGTCGGGAAATTAAATAAATTTCATTCAGAATAGAAAAAAAATCCACAATAAGGAGTTGAAAAATTCGATAAAAAATTACGCGAAATGACTGGCTTATTTTTGTACTTTTCTTTACTTTGTTGTTCATTTATTGTGCGTATTAATGCGCGAGAGTTTCTAGAAATATCGAAAACAAATTTTTGATCGTGACTGTACGATCCCCACGTCCTTAAAACCCTACGATGTTGCCGACGTGGGTCTTTCTGTTGCACATTCACCAATCGTTACAAGTACAAGCTCCACGTGCGGGAGAGAAAAATATACTACAGCAACCTTCCAGCCCTCCGGCGTCCAGTCAGTGAAAATCCCCCAGTCGACGATAATCACGAATAATTTTGTTTTTCCTGAAAAATCATTTTGTAAAATGATCAGTTTGGAAACTGATTTCCATACAAGGAAAAAATTCTACAATCTTCTCGCCTCCTTTTGAACCTTCTCTAATCGTCAATTGCATTTTAATTATCAAACTTCTGCACAGATCGCAGCAACGGAGATTTGAAATAATAATATTTTTCTGATTATTCTTATTGATAATAAATTATTACTCCCTTTTATTCGGACGCTGTCCTTTTAAGGGGACAAACGGGTATTAGAACCGGCATAAGGTTAAAGGGTTATCGTTATCCTCGCGGGAGAAAAAAAGGAAAATAGGGAAGAAATGTGAATATGCATGGGCAAGAGATGAAGGAAAGAGAATACAGAGATGTGGAAGGTAAAATGATAGGGAGTATGCACAAGACGGTTCAAAAGAGAGGGCGCCATCCATTCCTCTCTGTCTCCATTTCCATACATTTCTCTCTCTTTCTTAGAGGTGTTCTTGTACTTAGCCCGGTGCACACACGATATATACTCGAGCTTCTCTCAAGCGAGGCTATCTCGAATAACTATGGAAATCACTTGGAGCCTCGGTTCTCACACCGTACCGTTTCACTCCGGGCTCTCCCGAGACTCGGACGAGTCTTCCAGTCCAACGAGATGCAAACACACACTCACCGGCTTCATTCTTGTCGAGTTTTCACCGCTCGATTCTGCTTGCTCTTCACTTTTGTATTGCCACCTCTCAATAATCCACGTAATCATACCGCACGCAATCCATAATTGAACATACAGACGAAAAAAAAAACACGACAACCCATCAGGCTCGTCCCCGAAAATAATAATTCAAACAATTTACGTGGAAATTTGTAAACCTATTATAAATATTTGAATATTTTGTCGTGCATTGCAACTCCGAATCAAATGTTGTCATTAAATTGTTGTTTCGTATGGAAAATTCTCAAGCAAATTTCAATGGCACACAAAAGCAAATAAACTTGAAGCATTTATGCTATTTTTTATTGAAATTCTATAATTATAAAATCATTGAATTGATCCTAAGGCTCTCACGATCACTGTCACAGATCTCAAGAGGGTCCAGCAGTTTAATCAGAGATTAATGCCGTATCTATCGACTGATTTGTGGCCCGTTTGTCGGATCTTCCGTAATTGTTAATTATGCTCCCCTATAGGTAAATCCTCAGAGAACAGGATCAGTTCGATCCGAATGCTCAGAACCCCCTTTCATCGCCCTTGTATGGAAACCTTCATCGTCCTCAAAGTACTGTATACACCCTCTCATTCACGTTGGACGTTGTATTTCGTCCTGTGTAGCCGCCAAGGTCCAGGTTATTGTATTCGTATCAATGCTACTTTAGTCGGGAATTCATTGACTATGAAACAAAACATCGTACGCTATTTCGAGCATAATTTTTCTATCGGATTTTCACTCCAGTGTCATTTGCATCGTTAACACTCCGATAAGCCCGTAATACTCAGATTTCAATATTGCGGCGTATCGTTAGCGCTGGAATAATCGTAACTAAGATTTTCCATGGTACGACCATCGACCCATCGTTACGAGCGAATTTCGCAACTCATCCGATCTTTCCTCTATACCTGACCATTGTTTTTGCCTCTTCTATGGGTCGCTGGATACCGAGTATCGACCTCGCTCGGACTACATAACTGTACGAGAAAGGAAGCGAGAATTCTGGTCGTCTCGCGGATGTCCTTCGAGCTGCCTCACAGGGTTTACGGCATATTGGTTTTGGGTTATTAATATATAAGCGATATCCCTGCGGGAGCATTGTCTCGCGCACCCAGCTAGACAATAGCTGTTGCTAATGGGCGTGGGATGGTAAGAATCTGTAACTCTTAATTGTACATATGCGTATACTTTGTATTTACTAGTATATCATCTTGGTCCAACATTGTGACGCGTATCGACCAGATTACAGGCCATAGCAATGCCACGAGGAATTCCCTAGTCTGTGCATTGCAAAAATTGATAGTTAAACGTTCCCCTCCACAATAAATCGACGGACTGTCAAGTTTTCGTTGTTTCGATGAATCTTTGTGGTGTATTAAGTAATTCCATAATTTTTCTGTTCAAATAACGGGCAATAATCACTAAACTGAGCGAAGGCCTACGTTTGATGATATTTCGTTGCAATTTGGATTTCTCGTCAAAACCGTGATACATATTTCGTACACGGAAAAGTGGGTTGTTAGCAAGCTATCAACAAAAGAAAGTCAAAGGAATAATTTTTCATTCGTTTTGGCCGAAGCTCAAAATTTGATTGGACTGCGAGAACTTTGAAGTGCAAATGAGCTGCTTTCGCGAAATGAAAAGACAGAGGGTCGTAGAATGAGGTTTTCCGTTCGAACAAAGCGTTACCTTTATGGCAAGAGTTTATAACGAGGCCAGCAAGAGACGGAATCGGGTCAGTAAGATGATTTTCAACGTGTAAAAGATTTTATCGTTCATAGACGTTGAGGGGAAAGACTTCAAAGAAATTGGTGAAAGGAGAAAAATTTATTACTATGATAATAATGATTAAAATTCTGGGGAATGAGTTTTTATTCTGTGTTCGATAAAAATGAGCGTTATACCTAATTATTTCATCGGACGCTCGTAAATTAAGGATTATTCGGCAAACATCAATGAGAGAATGAACTCAATTTCGTTGCACTACGGCGATTATCGTTGCCTATCCGGGATTGGTGTAATATTTTTATTTTCATCACTTTTTAGTTAAACTTTTGGCTGCTCGTAATAATTTCTGCTATCAATTTGGCAAATCATTATTGCTCGTTCTCCGCTCTGCGCACTGTATCTGACTGGGTGATAATTATTTACGAAATTGCGCGAAATATCAGTTGGTCGATGAGAAAAAAGGAGAGAAAGAAGGATAGAGATTTGGGGAGAGCGAGAGGGAGAGAGAGAAGCGGTGCGCGGTACGGCAATTATCGTACATCTTAATAGCGTTTTATAATAACGCTGCATCACGCATGGTCCAAATAACACGTTGTCCCGAGTGTATATACACTTTCGCGAGCTGCGTTGGAACGGTGATCATTAATTTACTGCTCCTGTTGGAAGGGGAAAAGGTGGTAAGGGGAAAGAGAAGTTCACCATTGTTTCACGCCACTCCGAAAAGCTGCGGTGTTCGTGGGCACATATCGACCTCTCTCTCTCTCTCTCTCTCCTTCTCTCTTTGTTGCTCTTGCTGTTGATTTCGGGAATAAAGGCTTCAAAGCGAAATGAACTCGCGGGTACCAGCGTGAAATGTACACACGCTTTAAACAGGCGAGATAGAAAGCGCGAGAGAGAAAGACAGAGAGGACGTTTAAACCATCGCGGCTTACAAGAAAAATCGATCACGAAACAAGTTAACGAGCTTCACTTGACAAACAACCGAAAAGCTAGAGAGACAGAGAGATTGTACGGGAGCTAGTAGTGATAGTACATTTTAGTCAGACTATTATTGCCGCAAAATTGTCCCGGCGTGATTCCACGTGTAGGTACTGGTGAAAAATTGGCAACGATAGCACTTGCTGCTTTTTTTTTGTCTTTTCTTTTATTCGTTCGGCTCGAAAGGCCACATAACGAGTGTGAAGCGGCATACGCGCTAACCAATAAGCTCTCTTGAAGCCCTTTTGATTCAATCCTCATCCTAAAGCGCGGCTGTTGACGCACGTGGCCGTTGCGAAACGAGAATAAATTCTCAGGAGCTTTTCTTATCGACACGACGTCGCATGGTCTATATTTCGATTTATTTACACGTGCATCTACAAAGCTCTCCTTCAAATCGGACCTTTCGGGAATTCAAACGGAAGAAAGAGATCGATTGGAATTGTTTTAGTTTGAAGTTGTTCATAGAGGAAACTGAAATTTTGATTGACACGAGAGAATTCGAGAGAGGAAGAATAAAAAGTGAAAATAAATGAAGGACGCGGCGTCACTCGGGATCGTGTGAACTGACAGACTTTAGTTCCAAGGCGGCTGGGCAAGAAAGCGAAAGAGTTGGTGTATTACTTCACTCGTTCTCGTTTCGTTTTCCTCTCTCTCTCTCTCTCTCTCTCTCTCCGTCTCTCCTCTTGTTTCAATATCCTTTATTTTTCTCTCTTCTGTTTGCACCTCTGAGCCACAGCGTGCAGGCTATACTTATGTCCGTCTTATTCATTTTTTTCACTCTCCCTCCCCCTCGGTCCAACACTTTTTTCCCTCGATTTTGTTCAACGTTTTTTTTTTTCATTCACAAGTGGCACGACTCAAGTGTTCAATGCTGTAGCTCCACTACTCGATTCTTATTTAAGCTCGTCTTTCGTTTCGCCTGCTCCTCTTGCTCGTCTCCCACTTTCTTGTCTTCGTGAAGAGCGAGAGAAAAGTATTCTGTACGTGACTACCTTACGCACTCCAAGAGCGCGTTTAATTTAATTGGTATTGACGCCCCTGGTCCGAGAATCTCTTTTTTTTCCATCATCTCCGCTGTAACGTGAGCGAGAATGCTCGTCGTCGGGAGAATGGCCAGCGAGTTCTAGCGCGAAAAAGAGTGAGTGAGGGAGAGAGAGAGAGAGAGAGAGAGGCTGAGAAGTAAAAAAGAGAGATGGATGATTCTGTTGTCGATGGGATCGCCACTCATCGTTACTCCGATTCATTCCACAAAAGTATTATTATTAGTCGCAGAGGCGTGCAACATCACACCCGGCGATCTTTGTCGTTAAAGAGATGATAACCCATTACATTTCGTTTTCGTCGATGATAAGTCTTTCCATATAAACATATATACATATTCGTGAGCATACATTTTTATTCCTCCTCGGTCTACGAGTCTTATTAAAGACTTGATGGGAATTGCACCTGCTGGCGAGGCAGCAGAGAGCGAGACAAAAAGATTCAAATTCTTGAGCTTAAGTATTCAAGGGAAATGATGCGAATTTTGTCGAGGATTACTCGAGACAACAACAAAAAATGATAGAATGTTTGTTCGGCTTTGAGAGCCAGTAATTTTTAGCCATTTCATTTTTCATTTCTTATTGCGAATTACAACAATCTTGTAAACAGAAATTTTAATATCAAGTTTTAATGGAGTTCGACTATAAATATCGAGCTTATGGTAAATAAATGATTTTCGTAGTCGACTCGCAATCCCGGCCAATTGTACGTGATTTTTCACTGCAATCTTGTACATTGAATCGTTATATATAAATTGATGGATGAAGCCAACGAGCTCGATATATAATTTATCAAACAAAGTTTGAAGGATCTCTCGGTCTGTCGTTCATCGAGTCTCGACTTTCGCGTTTCAAGGCTTCAAACGGATGAATATCATTTTGATAAACTGAAGAGAGTTGTTAAATCGTTATGTTGTGAATGTTTTTGTTAAGAGAGCGAGTGCGAGAGAAAAAGAGAATGACGTTTTTTTGTCCAGCATTGTCGTCGCGTGAGGTTCTCTCAATTTTCGACATAACTGCGAGACTTGTTATTACGATCAATGAGTTTGGACAAGCGCCATCACCGTGGAATCGCATTAAGGGACACGTCCTGTTAAACGGCAATCCGGCAATGTTACGTCGTTTGTTAGTCAGCCGAAAGGCAAAAAATAAATGGCGAGTAAGAGGAGAATGAAAGCAGGAAGAGCAGTAGGAAGGAGAGAGAAAGGAAATGAGAGGAAGAATAAGATGGAAAGAGTTAACGAGATGGAAGCTAGCTTGTACATAAAGTATATGCTGGCGAAGAGTGAAGCTTGGAAAAAGATTTGGAGCGCAAGAAAAGCAGGATGATCACTCTGAGAAAAGAAAGCTCCCATTTAAGAGGCAAAAGAGTAGTGGGGCAAAATAAGATTGCTGGGACACCCTAACGTCACAGGACACAAAGACACAAGCCAAGAATTTATAGCAACG